>JAOXYJ010472672.1:0-14869 GCA_028566555.1 Lithophaga nigra | reverse complement strand
TGAAACTCATCATGACTTTTCTAATACCAATTACAATCTAAATACAAATTGATTCTGGAATTAGATCAGAATTAAAATTGTCAAATGATCTATTAGGTAGCAACAGGGCTAACTAAACACATCTTCACCTATCAATATTTGAATCTTATCTAATTTTTATATAATAAAAATACTTTTGTAAATGCCTTATTTTCTTACTTTAATTCCTCCCCAGCTGTTGTTGTTCATAAAGTCTACAGGTGTTGTAACATTTGGTACGGCAGGGAACCTCAGGAGAAAATCCAGTTCAACATTGCTGATTTCTTTACTTGCCAATAAAATCTGATAATATAAGAAAGTACTGAAAGTTCAGTTCATGGTCAAATTCAGTTAAAGATTTTGTTCTGTTTTTACAATCATTAAATCAAATTGGACAGTCACATTTTACTCTCAGTCATTGAGATGTAACAGTAGTGTATGATTTCTCTCCCAAAATTACCTGCTGTACCACCAGGGATCAAACCTTGGACCCGTGGTACAGTAGTCCACCGCTCTACCAACTGACCTAAAAGAGATCTCCTTTAGCTCAGTTGTTAGAGCGGTGGACTGCTGTCCCAAGTCTTCGGGGTTTGATCCCTGCTGGTACAGCAGGTGATTTGGAAGACAAATCATGCTCTACTGTTACAAACAAATAAAACTCCAAAAAATGCAATAAATCAGCACACTCCCCAAGCCATGAGCTAAGACTATTACCCATCTACTTGCAGTGTCTCCCAAGCTACTTGATTGGCAACTTGAACAAGATTCACATATTTATAGTTCCTGAATTAATTACTTGCTACCATGATGGTATTTAATGATATGCAATTTATACATGTGATACTCAACCAATGAAAACTCCTGATACTGATGTAATTTTTAAGCGAGTTTAAAGAATTTTGTGAGATCTTTGTTTTTTATCCCTGTGATCCATGTTTTTTTATATATATCATACTCAATCAATGAAAATCCTTGAGACTGATTAAATTTTTAAGTGAGTTTGAAGCATTTTGTGACATTTATTTTGTTTGCATGAAGTCCAAGTGATTTGTGTTTTGTGGGTGTATATATATACACATTATATATCATTCCATGCATATATTTCTAATTTGTTTCTTAGTTATCCGACTACTCCATTCATCTGTGCATAGTTTTAGTGTATCATTATTTATTAAGATAATCTAGTTCAGAATTTTATTAAAGTAAGTAGTCCCTCATTCATAAAACATTTTGCATAATCATGAAGATAAGATCCTGTACATGCATCCAATGTAGCAGATCTAACCAAAGACAACAAATGAATTTAAATGGTGGTAGCTATACATAAAGGATCATGTTTATCGATTAATGACAGAGAAATATGTTTTGTAATCTATTTAAGTAGTGATGAAGGTACATAGCAAGCCTTCTGTTACTCAGAAGCCAGTTTTAGATTGAATCCTTCCAGTATTTTCTCAAAAAGAAGCAAACATATTTTTACCAGTTACTGAAGCCAGTGTTAAGACTGGATTCTTCCAGTATTTTCTCTAAAAGAAGTGCAAATGTATATTACAGACATGGTTACCTGGAATGTCATCTGAGCAGTGAAAATTATTTTGTCTTTTTCAAACAATCCCCTGGCTGTGTACATAAACACTGAGTATGTAATACAGTCTATCAAGTTGTTAACTCTTCCTTTGACCTCTTCAGCTGGCTCAGCTCTATCATAGTAGATGTGTGGTAAACCTGAAAAGGAGAGACACGGTACAAGTCACTATGTCAAAGCCAAATACCAAATATGAAATCATTTCTTCATGTAGAAGCTGAGAAATCTGTAACGAAAGTTTTCATTACAGCAAACATGAAAAGTTCTAAGTCATGCGGCAAACAGGAAGTAGATATGAGGTAAACCTGAAAAGGGGAGACACGGTACAAGTCACTATGCCAAAGCCAAATACCAAATATGAAATCATTTCTTCGGGTAGAAGCTGAGAAATCTGTAACGAAAGTGTGAACGGACTAATGGACAAGGTGATTGCAATATATCCCACACTCTACGAGTGGGGGGTAGAAAATATAATACATGTACTTCGTTATGTAACCCTTGAGGTAACAGCTACATACAATTGTCTCGTCAAAATCATTGAAAAATACTGTTTACAACTTATAAATGGCTTTGTTTACTTGAGTGGATCTGACGCTTATTTTCCTATTATCAATTACCCAGTCCGAAGTTTTGTATCAAATGTTTAGATTTTTTTCTAACTCTCTTTTGTCGAAGAAGACCCTATTCTCTTCATTCACTGTAGATGAGAATCACAGGTATGCATCGTTTTAGCAGAAATTTCATTTTAAATCGTGCAAAGCTTTAATACAATGTAATGAAATATATTTGCAGAATATTTTGAATGATCACATAACTGGACAAAACTTCGTGCAGTTTCCATTTTTCGCCTATCATCGATTGTTATATCTCGTTTTCTAATTGAAATATGTATATTACTTCTACAGAAGAAGAAAAGTACAATCTTTACTACGTTCCGCCGTGGAGGTCATCCTGGAATTCTGATCGGCATGGAAACTAAGTTAAGGATGTTTCCAAAAAGAATGTTTTGTTGTATTTGTAATAGGGCCCAGTGGTAAACTATGTTCGTCAATGACGACCATCTTGGAATTCCTATCGGAATGAAAAACATGAACTTACAATGTAGCAAGGATCAATCCAGTGATCATTTATGAACATTCTCGGCTTAACTGATTCAGTAGCTTCCGAGAAGAATAAACTTAACTGCATTTCTCATTGTTCTAATGTTAAACTATGCTCTTCAGTGGCAGCCATTTTGGAATTCCGATCGGAATGAAGAATGCATACTTGGTAGAAGACCACCAAATAATTATTCATGAACTGTTTTGGTTAACTGTCTCGGGTCGTTAGAAGATGAAGATCTTTTTAGGACATTTCACATGTATGGTTCAATGTTATACCACCTTCCATTGTGTTGGCCATCTTGGGATACTCATTGGCATGTAAAAACACAAACTCGGTGTAGGACTATCCAATAGTAATTAACAAAAATGTTTTGGTTTAAATGTCTCAGCTGGTCTTTAAGTGCATTTACCATAAGATCCAATGTTAAATCATGTCCCGCAGTGCGGCAATCTTGGATATTCGATTAACATCAAAAAGAAAAAATGGTAAAGAACAACTTGAGAATCATTCACACCATTAGAAAATTTCGTCGGGTCTGTAGTTTCTGATAAGAAGATTTATGTAAATTTAGTAAATGAAAACACATTATTGGCCCTGATATGCATGTTCAACTTCTAAGCGACACCAAAACATAATTGTTATATAGGATTGCCTGATGCATATTTCTACCAAGATTGGTACACTTCTTGGCCCAGTGGTTAAGGAGATGATTGAGAATCCACAGATAGACGTCTAGTGATGACAATATGATCCTATGGCAAAAAAAAATTGCAGGTGCTCACTACACTGGAATCTTGGTGAAAAGCCAATCATTTCAACTAGCTTAATGACAGAATAAAATGTTATAATGACACTTTGATCAATGTTTACTTTCATAAATGTAGCATGTGTTTTATGTTAATTTGTTGTGCAGTTAATTTTTGCAGCCATTACTACCTTGCAGATCCGGCTACAGGTCACAGTTTGATGGGACCAGTGCTTTACAGAGGGGATTTTCGTCCATTAGCATTAAATGATGTATGCCTTGGGTCAACTGTGCCTGTTTATTCATATTTGCAGCGAACAAGTAAGACGTAGTTAGAACTATTTATTATATCCCATACGACTGACAGACAGCAGTCAGTCTTTAGAGCTCTGCTTCAAAATGATCGCGTTTGTCTTGAACGAGCTTTTCCAGCAGGTTGAGAGTCCCGGTTTGCTACAGATCAAAGCTTCCAACCAAGGTAGTTATTTGGAGTACATGGCAAACCGAATAAAATCTTTCTGTATGGTTGCTGCTTGCGGTATCAGCTTTTCGTCTCTATACCAGTGTTTTAGAGAGACTATTGGATTACATAACTTTTTATTGACAGGACAGGCCAATCTTATATCTTACTTTAATTACAGAATGACGTATGTTAAAAGCTAAAGACACTATATTTTACGTCTTAATCCTATATGTGTACATGTACAAGGTTGTGGTATCATATATAAATTCACTGTGTTCGTACGTACGTGCGTGCGTTCGCTTTTGTAATGATGGCATGCCCGGACTGGAAATCTACCCTACTCTGGTATTCTATTGTCATCCTAGTAAAATGTACGTATATGTATTGTCAAATTGTATGGCAATCAGTGAAAAAAGATCGCAACTTTAGCGTGAATGAAAAGAGAAAGACAACAGAAAACCCTACCGAGCAATAAGCCATCCCCACAAAATACAGAAAGCACACACATATACACACACATAAAATGAGTAAAATTCAACGTTGTAGGATTTTTGTTTTAGCGTCATAGGCTGCAAGAAGAAGATGTAGCCTCATTATTTTATCTGTATGATTTTGAAACAAACACAAGGAAAAAAATAAGATAGAAATGTCAGTTATTTCTTTGTTAACAGATCCAGGTTGTAAGTTTCCAAGAGTGCTTCGTCATAGTTGGAGCACTTCTATAAAGATTGCATGGAGAGTTTCATTCTCAAAGTCTGATTTTACACTCACCTTGATGAATGGTACAGACGTGTTATTTAGATGTGAGAAAAGGGATAAGGATATTTTTCAGCTGAGGTGAGTACTGCTAAAAATGCATATGGCTTATGTAAAGTGTTAGTATCATTGTATTTTGTATCGTCTGTTCAGAGAAAAGAATGTTTTTTTTTTATTTTTGGTTCCCTACTTCGCAATCAGTAATCAGCTAATTATCTCGATAGAATAATTTCAGAACATCGATAAATGACAATATATGACATCAAATATGTATATGGACTGCACAGCATTTCCGAGAAAGAAGTAGACATGCAAAATGTTTTGACTGACTACGCTCTTAAATTTCTGTTTTTCTATACAAAAACATATTTGCCAACACAATCTTAACAGTATTGATCAAACCGAAATGATGTAAACTTGTGTAAACATAGAAGAGCATAAAAGGAGAAATATTTTACAAGTTAGACCCGATACACAAAGACTATTCAGAATAAATACTAAAAAAGTTCATTTGCTTATATTAATATAATGAAATATTCTTTCGAGAACTGTAAAGGCTGATAACGGCACATTTCAGATCGAGCGCCATATCACCAGGAAAAGATGGAATATTGTGCCTTCAAATACGGTCATTACGTAAAGATCCATTCTATGATTTTGAGCTCGCTCGCATGAACAGTAAGTACAAGTATATTAATCTTGCTGTATTTTATTCTCATTTTATATATTTATTTATTTATTTTTCGTTAGAATTAATAAAATACATTTGTGTTATTGCAGTATATATTTCATTATGATGACTAGTGAACTAATTAGACGACGAAAATATTACAACTCGAAACACTGCACACTCGGTTGCCCAAAATTTCAATTCTGGTTTACTCTTCACGTACCGTGCAATTTGGAAGTAATTGAAATGGTAGAAGTGACGGGAAGATGCTTTGGCGATTTTAGCTCGCAGTGGAGTACAGTGTGATAATTGCAGGCAACTTGTTTCCTTCTTACAAGCACGTACATTTTTATGTGTTTAACATTTACATACAGGTTTCGAGAGTAATCTTGTTTACATATACCTCTAAAACTTGCAGTCCTGTCCTTTGATTAGTATTTGCTCTAGAAATACATTGAAATGAAAACTAGAATAACGTGAGCTTGATGTCTTATTGTCCAAAAAAGGCTTTCTGCCGTTTTAAAGTTTCTGAAAATCTTACTAGTCATCTTTCATCAAAGACATGTTTCAGAGGGGGTAGGGATAAAGATACTATAATTACTAGCTCCATATCATATTTTCATACTGGTTTTTGAGAAATGCCGTGTACAGAGAAGAACGCGCTTACCCTATCTCTGCACCTTGTCAGACGTTTGTACTTTTTATCTAATACATATATGTAATTGTTTTATTTTGTTTTTTGTATTATATTGATGATGTCTTGTAATGTTCCGTGATTTTTTCTAACTTTCATGGCGTCATCTTTAGAAGAGTAAGACAATGTATAAAGTTTACAGGAAGCATCTCATATATATTGATTGATATATTGATATTTTATGTAACATTTCAATTTCACTGGCATTTGTCCTTTGTGAAATAAAACCCTTTGAAACGTCTACTTAAATACCGAAGGTGGTAATAAATTCAGAAAACTTCAGCAGTTGAGAGGATGAAGAAATGCTGATTGCACTGGATTCCCATTCGTTTCATTGTTACATGCCACTTTTTGTATCTTTGTGACCACTTTATACATTGAAACTATTTCAGGTGGAAGTATTGAAGCAGGAATGATTATGATAATTCCACGTGGAAAACCTTTCCATATGCATGAGGACTGTGATTGGATAGATAGTCCTGCACGTTCGGAGTTTCTGTATTCACTTTCTAAAACATGAAGCCTTCAAATACAAACAGAATGTCACTGTGGCCTTCAGACTTTAAAGTGAAAAGTTCAGTAGATTTCGATTGTTTACATCATGAAAACAAGTTTATTTCTTGTCTTCGAGTATAATCTTATGTGACTGCTTACGTGAACGAAATGTTTGGTGTTTTTGCTGTAGTCTTGGGGTCCCGTTGTCGCAACAGAGTCAATCATATTGTATGATTTTATTGTTATATACTTGTATATTTTAAAGAATTGACTTTAGTGTTTGAAAGCAGTTTTCTTTAAGGGCCTAAATGTTATAATGCGGTTGTGGTCTTGGATCTTTCAGATTGAGATTTATTACAAACTAGGTATAACCTAATGACAATGAAAATGAACTTTTTTCTGCAGATATGTATTGCCAAAGCAAAGAAAATCATAGTCTTTAACCTAAAATTCCCGTCTTTCTTATTTCTACTTTTTAATGTAAGCTTTCATGTGCAGGTTGTATTGCGAGATCGTGAATATTCGTCTTGTAACACTTTGGCTCAAGCTGATATAGGATCTTTTAGAAAACAAAATAATTAATATGAAAAATTTTGCAAGGTTTTCTGATATCTGATTCCCAGTTTGGGCCTTTTCAATATTTTGTCAATTTAGAGAACATATTTTTTCCCAGTTTAAAATCAATATTTGAAATTTTCTACTATAACATCTACTGTGTTGTAATTAGCAGAATCTTAAACAAGAAGATAGATGGAGTGAACGTCATCCTATTCATGACAAAGATAATTGTTATTTCGTATTTAATGGCTTATTTTGTAAATTTTTAACCCCCGAACATGATTGAAATTTTAAAAAAATAATTTAACAAATCTAACATAAAACACATTTAACATTGCATAAATAAGAGTTCAGATATGATTTTTAAAAAAATCATTTTCATTCATTTTCTGCGGATATCCGCAATTTATGAGTTCAGTGCTGCTATATCATAAACATTTTGTAAACTGAAAGACTGGGATCCAGCTGTTTTACCAGAATAAATCCTGTCATGATTTTTCTGCAGTAGTAATCTAAGACTCTACTAAGTACATGAAAATACTAGAATTGTATTTTGGACCATTTTCTGGTACAGTCTAGTGAATAGGATGGTTTTCCCCATTCATCTTCTTGTTTACATTTCCTGTATTGGAATTGCTAATAAGAAAAACACTAGACCGAATATTGTGTGTTATGGTGTAAATTTACACGTAGATTTAAGGGCGATTTGTTATCTTCTAAAACCTGACAAAATATAAAATGTGTTCTACCTGGGGCCTAATTAACAAAAATGTTACACTATTTTCATATCAATAATTTCATTTTGTGAAATTCAATATCGGATTAAACCAGCATGATTTTCATATCAATAATTTTATTTTGTAAAATTCAATATAGGATTAAACCAGCATGATTTTCATATCAATAATTTATAATTTATTTTGTGAAATTCAATATGGGATTAAACCAGCATGATTTTCATATCAATAATTTATAATTTATTTGTGAAATTCAGTATCGGATTAAACAAGTATGATGTCAAGATAACCATAATTTAGCCAAAATTTCTGTATATGACCTACATTTGAAATTGTCATATTTTATGGTAAATATGAGACAAATGGCATAATAAACCTGGATTCTGGTGGCTATGGCAACAAAGACGAAAATGCCAATATATTAACGAATTTTGTTGCTTATGAATTAAACTTAGTTTAAAGCAGATTTTTATGAGAATTCTAAGATTATTGCACCCCAATTATTTTAGTCCTTTCAGTGAGAGAACTGGTTTTAATTATTTATTATGTGCTTCAGAAAAGAATTGTCACATCACTGTCAAGGAGCAGCAACGAAGTGCCGATTTGCACTGGAGTGGGAACAATTTTTGTAGTGTTATTCTATGGAAACACATCAATTTTAATCTCATTTTTGCGTCTACATCTTATTGTGACTCTGTAATTACTGACGAAACCAAAATGCCAGAAATGCTCTGATGTAATGCACGATCACTTACTAGTAATATCACATTTATTTTGTCAATGTACAGCAAGATACCTGTCAAGGAAATATTGTTTTTGATACATCAACTGTAGACTTTACTGTTTGGTCGATGTAACTTGTATATTAAACTCGTCTTGTTTATAAATAAAATATGAATTTATTGTCAACATCGTACTCGTCCGTACTTCCGCGTATTAGGGATTTCATTCCCGTTTATATAAACACACCAACACTCTCCAGTACATGGATCGCACTGAATTGGCGCAAACCAACCTGAAAATAAAGGACTCATTATATTAAATGGAAAGGCGAAATGACAAAACTTTTATTGCAATACCAAAATAAATTACAGATTTCTCTCTTTTTTATTCTTGAAAGCTTATCTAGATTTGACCACCCATATGTATGGTTTTTTTTGTAATCCCCCAAAATATAAAATAAAATATTTGGTACAGAGAGTTGAGTCGGAAACTAAATATAATTTACAGATGCCTAGTATAAAAAAAACTTGTACCGTACCTTCTGGTGTGCATCTTGGTTTAATGGGACATGGCGTCGTCGTTGCAACTACCGATGTTGTAACAGGTTCCGTAGATATCACTGGGGCGGTCGTGAAGAAATCTGTTGTCAGTTCCATTTCAGCTGATGTTTTTATTGGCTGGGTACTGTGTTTCATACTTGTTACAGCTTGTGAAGTTGAGAAATCGAAGTTTGTATTCGAACTGATCTGGTCTGTGGTAGTGTGTCCCATACTTGTTCCAGTTTGTTCAGTAGAGGAGTCGGTAGTAATGTGTTTCATACTTGTTCCAGTTTGTGGAGTTGAGGAGTCGGTAGTAATGCGGTCCGAACTTGTTCCGTCTGGTAAAGTTGAACAGTCAACGTTTGTAGTCGAACTAGCCTGATCGTTGGTAGTATACTCTACAGTTGTTTCTCTTCCTGGAGTTGAAGAGTCAATATTCTTAGTCAAAGTAGCCTGGTTACTGGTTGTGTGCTCAGTACTTGTTCCAGCTTGAGAAGTTATGCAATCTATTTTCGTGGTCAAACTACTCTGGTCGACGGTATTTTCTTTTATTCCTGTACCAGTTTGTGAAATTGAAGAACGGACGTTTGTAGTGAAAGCAGTTTGGTCAGTGGTAATGTGTTCCATACTTGTCACAGGTTGTGAACTTGTAAAATCGACATTCGCAGCAAAACTAGTCTGTTCTAAGGTTTGTTCCGTATTTGTTCCATCTTGGGAAGTAGAAGAATCGATATTCATAATCGAATTAGTCTTTTCCGTACTTGTACCAGATAATGCAGATCCCTTACTTATATGTACTACATGGGCTTGTCGTCTGCTTCTATAACTTCCAGACAGTTTTGCGTCTAAATATGATTTCAGAGCGATAAAGCATGGCTGGGTCATGTGAAGTACCACTGTATAAAGAATATTAAACCAATTAAGTTACATGTACTAGTATTCATAACAATAACTGGTCACCCGAAATTCGACAAAAAAGTAAATATATTATCAGAAATGGGGCTGTGAGTAACTTGGACATTTAGGGAGGTAGAGGACTAAAAAATCCAAAATATGTCAAATAGGTGACCCAAATTTATGTGGTTACTGAAACAAATCATGTGTCAAAATCCATGAAATCCTCAAGTTTTTGTACACTGCTGTCATTACAAATATGACACAGTAGAAAGAAACTTACTGATGAAAAATATACCTAACACTACAAGTTGTTTAAATCTGTTCTCAAGAAAACCCATCCAACATGCATAAATGTGCAAAAGTTACCCCCAAATCTGTGGAAATACAGCAAAACAGAACCAAATCTGGCCCTTTGACATTGTATCACATGCACAGCATTGTATCCATCGTTTGGGGTTCAAATTTATCGATTGAGTGACTGACTGTGGTAAAATGTCCAATGAAAGTGCTGGTTGGCTGATGGATTTATTCAAATATGGTGATTTTCGTTATTTCATAGTGGAAAGATCTGACACAACTCAGTGTAAGACACCATTTTTCGAATGTTTTCACTTTGTGTTTGTTCGAAACTGTACAAATGTAACAAGAAAAACAGTAGATACCAGCCATAGATCAAAACTCATAGATTCATGAAAGAACAACGGCATCTCCGACACCAAACAAATCGCACGAACTCCCCAAAGAAGCGAGACCACGTGCGTCGACAGGGTAAGCGTCTCCTGTTAAGCTAACATCACCCGTTGTGCGATTTCATGTCGCGTCCAGTAATAGTCAGGTCCGGAAATAATCAAATTCTGGAATGTAGAACTCAGTTTTTCTATCTATAAAGAAAGATGTTCTCACTTAGATAGGACACACACTGAATTTTTCCCCAGCTCATGACGGTCGTTAACTCACGGAGGCACGACTTTAATCTGGTCGTCCCAAATCCCTGCTTAATCAACTTTCCTGTCAACATTTAATCCCAGTTCAAAAAGTCGCTGTATAGCAGAACCAGTTGTAGCGAACCGTATCATCTGTAACGCAAACACGCCATACCAAGGGGCAGCTGATATATTGCTACTCAACAAAGGGACATTTACTATCGGAAAATTAAAGTTGGAGTCTATTTTTGTCAATGTATATGTAAACTTTTACGTATGAAGCAGACCGTGTTGTTCCTGTTGTGTCATTAATTCCGAGTTCCCTAACATGTTTGAGAGAGCAGCTGTTCCGCTTCATTAAATGTAAGGCCCGATGAAAATTTTTTAAAAACTTGTAGTTGCAGTTATTACTGAATTAAAACATGAGGAGAATTTTTTCATTCATTCGGAAAAAGAAAAGGATAACAGTATACCTCCAGGTTTCCTGCACATTCCCTTTGGTTCACGACTATTGCCGAAGATTCCTCCAGCTCCCAGGTGGTCAGTCGCAGACGACAATACATGACATTCTAATCCAGGGGCACATTTCCCGTATATCTGCCATGGACCACCACATTCTTCTCCTTCAATCTAAATCAGAAATGAAGTTGTTCGAAAAACAATTGTTTGTTCATGACGTCAGTATGGTCTTGCAAAAACATAGTAATAAAGTGAAATCATACGTCAGCATAGTCTGGCAAAATCTAATAAACTGAAAAAATTATCATTATTTCGCCAATTTCTCTAATGAAAAAAAAGAAATATGGATTCTGTAAGTGAAATATAAATAGCTGAAGATAAATGTAAGGCTTACGGTTTTACTGGTGGAAAAGTGCAGCTATCTAGGAAGCGAAATAATTTGTCTTTTAAGTTTGAACTCGAAACAATATTTTTACTGAAGTCATAAAATTCATGTAAAACGGCCCACACATACCTTTGAGCAAATTTGACAGCATCCACAAGGATCAAGGATAAGTGTGCTAGGACAAGTGGGTACTGGTCCGCAGTAGGTATCTCTGTTCTTGTAGTCACAGTCACATGACAAAGAGTTTACGCTAGAATTACGCAAAACACGTATTATCATAATGTAGCGTCAGATTTTATCATTAGAACTATCGACGAAAAATAATAGAACTAAAAAACAAAAATTAAAGTGGTTCAGAGACACGTTTTAAGTACAATTATATATGTTGTTGAATCTACACGGAACTTAGATCACTAATTGCAAAAAATGTGCCTCACTTCTCAACACCCTTGCCAAAGATTTGCATCAAATATCAGTGATATACACGAATATAGACTAGTCACGGTCAGTCCACAATGTATCAGCTCACATGTAGCTCTTGAGAAAAACATGTTTGACGTCAAGGTTGTGACGAAGCTATAACATGCAATTGTGCAAAGTCCGATATCATTACAGAAAGCCAAACAGAAAAATATTTTTAAATCGGATAATTTGATCACATCTCAACAGCGCAGTTAACATTTGATCCCCTCAGCACAAATCAAAGCAAAAAGGATTGACTAGGCGTAGATCTCAACACAAGTAGGTCTCGCACTAGCACTGATTAACATAGTAATTGATATATGAATTTTACACAGAAATAAAGGCACCAAGGAGTACTGTTGGACCCTTAAATATGAAAATGGTCACAAATGTTAAAAAAAACTTTTACATGTAATAAAATTTTACTTTTAATGTGAAATTTACTACAAATGTAGAAATTACTTGTCATAAACAGACTCGTAATAAATGCCGTAAAAAATTATAATTTTTAAAAGTTATGAATGAAAACAATGTTTCTTATCATAAATGAGAAAAAAATAAAAACAAATGTAAAAAAATATTCGTTGCCAGTAATTCAAAATCGCAGATAGCAATTTTACTGCGTACGAAGCGCTTCAAAGTATAATTTTTTTTTCTGTCGTGACGTTTCATGATTTAGAGGATTGGTCATATTTTAACTGTTTAGCGATACCCTTTAACCTCGGAACAAATATATCTTATAGAGTTACTCCTTCCCTTTTACAATTATAAAATTTCCTCGAGAATCGTGAAAGATATATAAAGTGAACCCTTTAAGCATTGTTCCTTGAATCAGAACACATTTTTGTTACGTTGTGTTGTTAATGTCCCTAAAGAGTCGAGCAGTGGAATGAAAAAAGAAGCTTAGGTTTCGAGTTTAATAGGCTGTAAAGGTATGCCATTACGTTATAGATGATAGTTTCTACTTATAAAAATGTTCGTAATAATCGGAAAAGGTTTTGAACATTGCGCAAATGAGGATTAAAGAAGCGGACTGATTTTAGTAGAAAAGAACTTGTCGAAAAAAATGAAATTATCGCAAAATAGCCTTTGTTTTGTTGACTGAAATGAACTATTAACGTCAGTTTATAATCATTAATGAACGGCATTTGTGCAAGTCTGTCCATCCGAAACAAATTCGTTTCCGGATGATAAATTACCTGTGTACGTTTCATACTAAAAAACTCTGTTTCAGTTCCTTTAAATAATGGATATGAAGGTCCTGCACATTTATTACACTATCGAAAATGTCAGTAATTTGACAGAGTTTTTATAAGGACTATACACTTCTGATGCCATCAGAACTTTTTCCTAAAATGTTTTCAATATTATAATATTCAATTTTAAAAATTTTCCCATGTTAGTTAAAGGGCATTGATTCTTGAACTTTTCCTTTTAATAGGGGTGGTCAGGACAAAGATAAGTATTACTCCTTTACCCACAAGGTAAACACATTCAACTGGATTAAACCATCTATACTGCTACCCCTAATGCTGAACTTGGTTATTTTACCTGTTGACTAAAAAGTGACCATTTTTGCACATGTGCAGAGAAAAAGCTCCAAGATGTTCATCATATCTGCTTCAAGATTTTGTCACGCACGAATAGTCTGAACACGCCGACAAATTTTTTGTCAAATTTAGATGGATAATAATGAAATGCAAGAAAACTTAAAGGAACTGAAACAGAGATCAATTTGATATTTCGGATAAAGTGACGCTTTCACATTGGAGACAAATACATGTATGTGTTTGATAAAACAACGAATATAACACATCTTCATACACATGCAAGTTTAAATCTTTAATTACCGCAGAATAACTACTACATAATAATAAACAATGGACACCACGCATCCCAAATCACTTGGAAACTTACAAACTCCCAAAGATTATAGTTGCTATCAAAAAACAATTTCAATGTGTACACCAATAAATCATTGTCAGTCTAACATCTCCTCACAAATCGGAATGAATGAAGAAAGTTTTCATGACGGCTCTAATCATTGGCTATAGCCGTAATAAAACTATTCCCGGATCTCCCCGTTCATAGAAGAAAAAAAACACGACAAGATATTTTACAAACGTACAAATCAGTCTAAAAGTTGTGAACGGAATTTTGGTGTGTCTCCATACATAATGAAAACTAACTAATTCGCAAAGAAAGAAAGAAACGGTATCTGGTGGATGGGGATTTTATGTGTATAAATACTACCAATGTTTTTATGGAACTTTTTGTGAGAAATATTAAAAACACTGTTTTATGTAGGAGAAACAGGAAGACATTTTGGAAGGAACGTAAATCACACAAGCAATACGACTAAATGGCAATACAATTGTAGAGATGCATTTTTAACATACATGTATGAACATGCAATTACTGTATGGAAAGCTTTAGAATATAAAGACAAAATAAGCCCTAGTCATACCGTAAAGAAAAAGATCGATTCTTTGGATACATAAAATTAATACCAGAACGGAATTAACAATATACACTCTTTACATAATGAATATAAAAAGAATAAAATAGGTCGTATGAAGAATTATTTATATGTAAATGCAAATACTGCATGAAATAATCAACGAAAATCCATTACCTGAGCTCAGGTATGTTGATT
>JAOXYJ010472671.1:0-18034 GCA_028566555.1 Lithophaga nigra | reverse complement strand
TCACATTCTGAACCGAGAACTGAACCAGAATCTCAGCAAGCGCAAGATAAAGGACAGGAAAACGCAAGTGCTGAACCTACAAATACAATGGAAGGACCCGACTATAGAGAAGAAACTTCGAAAGAGGTACAATATATCTGGAAATATATTCAATCCTTCCTTAAAACCAGACCTTAAGATGCTGTTTGCATTAACTTGAACGATTTTCTGTCCTTCATTCCGCTCTGTTATATTTTCATTTATTGTCCCCCGCCTTTCGCGAAAGCGGGGGATTATAGAATTCGGGGTTCCGTCATTCCGTCATTCTGTCATTCCGTCATTCCGCAACTTGGGATCCGCTAGTCCAATTTGAACGAAACTTACACAGATGGAAGGGATATGGAAGGGAAAACACCATATTAATTTTGAGGTCAAAAGGTCAAAGGTCAAGGTCACACGAGGGGTCAAAAGGTAAAAAAACAGGGTCATTTTGTGCCTAGTGGAAAATTTTTATTTCTCATCCGATTTCGATGGGGTTTGTTGCATTGGATTCCTCTCAAAGAAAGATGAGATAGATATTCCATCAGATTTCCCCTATTTGTTACCGTTTCCGATAAAAACTTAGACCAAAGTCATGGAAAAATTCAATTTTTCATTTTTTTTTTATTTCTCATCCGATTTCAGTGGGGTTAATTGCAAATGATTCCTTGTAAAAAATGCAACAAAAAATGTCCCGAAACATTTCTTGCCGTTTTTGAGATACGAGGGGCTGAAAGGGGCTGCAAACCGTCATTTTGTGCCGAGTGGGAAATTTTTATTTCTCATCCGATTTCGATGGGAATTGTTGCATTGGATTCCTCTCAAAGAAAGATGAGATAGATATTCCATCAGATTTTCCCTATCTGTTACCGTTTCCGAGAAAACTTAGACCAAAGTCATGGAAAAATTCAATTTTTCATTTTTTTTTATTTCTCATTCGATGAGATGGGGTTTGTTGCAAATGATTCCTTGTGAAAAGTGCAACCAAATTTCTTGCCTTAAAATAATACTAAAAGGCGGGGACCTTGAGCACTGCTCTATTTTAAATCAAGTAGCACTTATCCATTGTCCCTTCGGACATAATAAGAACATGAAAATTAAAAGCAAGAGTACAATCATGGCAGATCATTGTATTGATTTCACTATTATGATATTGATATTAAAGACAGACATATGTTTAAACCAAATTCTACCTTACCGCCCAATTTCAAACTTTTTTGTCGTTAATGTCTTGAAAGCATGTGTGCTGCAGTTAAAAGAACAAAGTACGAAATGCATTTGTTTTATTTACATTTTTCACAAATAAAAAGATATTTGTGGTCGTAAAATAATCAAGGGAAAGGAATCTAGTTTAAATCCTATAGCCCAAAATAAATACATCTTTAACCTCCTTCATGTAGTTTAAAGTAAACCCTAGAAGGCTACTTTTGTATAAAAACTATTTTCATTAATGCTTCTCTGTTACAATTTTTCAGAAAAACATTATTTCTTTATTTGAAATAGGTTTTTTTTAGGTCGAAAATGTCAATCTTTTAAAGACTGTGAGACATAAGTTACATTTTCCCACTATGACACAACTAAATTACAATTATCGAACTCTGAAATAAGTTCACACAAAGCAATGAATACATTTTTACCTTCAATCGTAACAAATGGACACTGAACCTGAAAAAACCGTTGGAAGACATTTTTAAGTTTGAGGTTTTTAGTTGATAAAAAAAATTCTAAGACATCTTTTCATATCATAGCTACCAAAAAAGTAATTCTGTAGAGAAAGAAGTGAAAATATCTACCAATGCTGCAAATGATTCCATGAAGATAAAAATGAGGTATCTTTTCAGGATGAAGAGGGACTCAACCAAGAAACAGAGAGTCATTTTATTGATGGTTGGTATAGTTTATAAATAACTATAGTATTTAATAGAAAGTTATCAAAGGGTAATCAAGGGCATACATTGCAGGCATCTCCATGTTTTAAAAAGAATGTAATGTGCACAAGTTTTAAATGGTGATTTTTGACTGTGGCTCATGCAATAACTTAGGCATTTCTTAGGTATTTCAGTTTAATATACATATGCGCGGGGCGATACAGGCGTGATGTCATATTTAAAAGGTAAATTTTATTGATTGGATAGTCAGGCAGCAATGTGCAACACTTGGTGCTAGCTGTGAATGAGTGGTGCTGGCAAAATAATACATAGTGCAACATCATGCTGTAAGAGGTCATGGAGATCACTGATGCATATTTATACTGCAACTGTGCTATTTGACCAGTCAAATTGCATTGACTGTATATTTACAAGTGATATACAGTCACTGACTCACTCGCCGTTATATTACAGTTACTGCACGTGCTTATCGCTTATCATGCTTCATTAGGATGAAGTTCTTTCGCCGGCGCCATTTAAATGTCGCCCGTTTCGCATTTTAAAAGAATTAATTAAACAAAATTAGACGATTAAAAATTCTAAAAATTGCAGTATAAAGACAATAACAATGCATTGACTCGACATAACAAAAACGTATACAGATTCGGCACGAAACGAGTAAAACGCTCGGGAAACCCTCGCGTTTTCTCATTTCTAAGCCTTATCTGTATATTGTTGTTATGTCGAGTCAATGCATTGTAATTGTCTATATATAGTTCAAATATATCTGTTTATCCTGGCTTAAAAATCAATTATATAACAACTATATTGATCCATCTTCAGGTAGTTGTGCGAGATGAGCTTTATTGTGACAACGGTAGGCCTTCCCTAAAAATTATAAAGGGGTCATTAACATAATCAAGCGATGTTTCCCTGTCATTGGCATAATGTCGTTTGATCTTTTTTACTTAAGCACATCAATCTTGATCTAAAGATATAGAAATAAAGTCAAAAACGTGTACTTGCAGTGATAGACTTTATGATTTTTGACCGTTCACAAGTTGAACTTTCTATATATTTTAGAAATTGGGCAGGCTGGTTTGCATGATTCACATTCTGAACCGAGAACTGAACCAGAATCTCAGCAAGCGCAAGATAAAGGACAGGAAAACGCAAGTGCTGAACCAACAAATACAATGGAAGGACCCGACAATAGAGAAGAAACATCGAAAGAGGTACAATATTTATACAACATTTTAAGAAATTATACCACCGCGAAAAAAGTGGAAGGACACAAAAGTATAAAAGATGAAAATGCCAATTCGACTCTGACAGCTACATTTCAATCCAATTTTGTTTAAGTTTTGATTTCTTCTTAAACAAAAGTGCAATTGATCCATATATTTAAGAGAAATTGTTGTATGGTGTAAAGATTACCAAATACGAACTGATGTATAGATTTTGTATATGTAATTACATGTAAAAAGTAAAAAAAATATATATCTTTCAGGAAAGCCGTCAACAGAGAATCCATAGATATGGTTTAAGAATTAACCCAAAACAGGTAAAAATTGTATCTTTAAAAAGATTGACTGAAATTTAAAAATTAAAGCATACTGGTAAATTGAACATGTAATTGTTTATTTACATTCTAAACATACTTGTCAATCTAATTCTAGTGATTTTTTTTAAATCACCCATATATCTATAAAGTATCATTATTTTTGTTTAGCAGTAGTCTGTTTTTTCCTAATGAAACTTGATGCACAGGAGCTATGTCTTTATATTCCTTCGAAGAAAAAAAAAACATAGATCCTGCAATATAATGGTCACCCTTTTCTATATTTTTCACTTTTAAGTTATCTCCCACTGAAAAATAAAACAAGGGGGAAAAGGACAATGTAAGAAAAGCTAGAAACGTTGAAGAAAATTAAGGACAAGGCAAACAAAAACAATTGAAAACTATAAATAGAAATATTAACAACATTAACTAAATCAAATCACCGGGTATATAGATTCTCTCAGTATCTGTTCTTTGTCTGTGTTGGGCCACATTATATGAATGATTCGTGCACTTTCTTCGTCCAGAAATTACATGACTTTTCCATATAAAAAAAGACGACATGGCATAAATGTAACGGAGACCACACTCCTTCCACCGTACGGAACTCGTTAGGAAACTAGAGGTCCCCACAGGGCCTTCAACAAAGGTGGAATCTCACTCCTTATGACGAGTTCTAGAACATGAAACAGTAAGCCAGTACAAATACTAACTAATGACCTCGACTCCTGACTTGGGACAACATGTGGTGGGGTTAAACATGTTTTGCTGGATCTAAACCACCCCCCGTTACCTTTTGGCCATTTTCTATGGCTTTGAGTCAGATTCTCTGAATACATGGTAAAAAAATGAAAAGCAGCCAGAACAAGTAAAATGCTATTATATCCAATATCATGCTGTTACTGTAAATCTAAATCAAACTTTTTTTATACGACCGCAAAAAAGTAGTCGTATTATATTATGTTATGAAAATGTCCGTATCGGGTTTTTATGGGTTTTTTATGAAATGGCCAAATGTTGTTTTTTTTCTTTAAAAATCGATATTTTAATTATTTTACATCTTATTTTGATGGATAATGAACACCTTCTGTATGTCTCAACTATTACTTTTTTCAGTTGTGTGGGAATAAAAAATTGTGATGCCCTAAATGATAAAATAGTTTTTTTACCGAAATGATTCCTCGTGAAGATTGCACTAAAAATTGCCCAAGCGTTGTTGAACGGGCAAAAATTGCATTTTGCGTGAAACATAAAATTTTCTATTTGGATGGAAATTTTTAAAAATTAAATTCTTCTTTGATGAGAGCATACGGTATTATGCAAACGGATTTTCTATATCTCTTACCGTTGTCGAGATGATTAAGGAATCGTTTGGTAAACCTAGATGTGAGTCTTCCTCGGAAGACGTGTATCACAGGCAGATGAAACATATGGTTTGGTAAAACTAGTTTTGCTGGATTGACATCCTCGGACCTCCCCTCAAATCGAGGTAAATTTTTTAGAAAATACCTTCATTTAAAAATTAGGAATCAATTGTTAATAACTGAGTTTTCTTGCAATACGTAAATTTCTGCATAATACAAAAAGACATAAATATACTATCTATTGCTTACATTTTTCTAAAATTTAACATTTTTTTCAAGATACCTTACAAAGAAGGCTCTGGGCCTATCTCTACGTAAAGATGATTTGATGCAGTTAATTTACTTTATAAATCCAAACTTTGTCAATTTTTCATTAGATCAACCAATTTTCTCAATGAAATTCAATATCATTATATAAGTTGATCAGTAAATGTAATTGGTTTAACTTATTATTCCAATAAGATATTTAAACACGTAAAAAAATAATTTCGAAATAAATCAAAGGGAGATAACTAGAAAACCTGAATTAACCCAGACGGATGGTTTGAATCCAGCAAAACTAGTTTAACCCCAACGCATGTTTCATGTGCCTGTCCCAAGTCAGGAGTCAAGGTCACTGGTTATCTTTGTACTTTCTTCATGTTTTTTTGTAATTATTGTTGTAACATTGAGGCAGGATTGAATTTATTTTACGTATACATGTATAGCGGGGCATTCTAGAGATTGTCATACGGAGTGGAATTCCACTCTTGTTCAAGGCCTTGTGAAGACCTCTTGTTTATAAATTGAGTTCCGTATGGTAGATGGAGTGTGATCTTCGGTTTACTTATACCATATCTTCTCCATTTATATAGACATCACTGTAGAATTTCAAATTTTCCCTGATATCTCGCTTTATAGACACTTTGAAGACGAAGACTCCTAAATTTTACGTTAGTTTTCTACAATATCATATTTACTTAAAATTAAATTTTGTTTTTGGAGGCAAAAACAAATGTCTCCCCCCGTGCTGCCAGTTGAGTAGTTACAATGGAGTTGCCTTGACAGGGTTATTTCAGAGGAGTTTTAGCAATATTATAAGTTTGAAGGGTCATAAACCCAACAAAAATTCTGGGATCAAACCTTCGTGATAATATGCACATCTACATATGATGTCCTTGCTACATATCAAGTTTCATAAAAATCGTATGAGAAGTTTAAGAGGAGTTGCGCTGACAAGATTACTTATGAGTATTTTCAGCATAACTCCTGTAAAAATGAGAGGATCAAAATTTCGTGGTAATATGCACATTTACATATGATGTCCTTGCTACATATTAAGTTTCATAAAAATCGGAGGAGTAGTTTAAGAGGAGTTGCGCTGACAAACTTTGTGACGGACAGACAGACAGACAGACAGACGGACAGGCCAAAAACAATATGTCTCCCCACCAAAGTGGGGGGAGACATAATTCGGGAAGGGTGTCAAAATATTATATTTGCTCAAATGTTTATTTAGGGATTTCTGCTATTTTCCTGATTTTTACCATGTAAATCAGTTCTCATCTTAATTGTGACTTGTTGTTTTTATCCTTGTTTTTAAGTTAGCTTTTCCTTAACAAGTTATGCAGAGAAAATAAAAAAAAAAATCTGATGTTTTGAATTTGAACCCCCGAGCCTCCTAAACATTTAATTTTCTGGATCCGAACCGAGATATATAGCAATCAGAACAAAAACTTCTAAATTAAAGTAATTTAAGTACAGAAAACAACGAAATAGTACAAAGTATATCTTTACAAAGACAACAACAAGATAAACACATATATAAAAGACCCGGCATAAAAGACATATTACTAGAGCTCGTCATTAGGAGTGGGATTCCATCCTTGTTGAAGGCCTTGTGAAGACCTCTATTTTATTCATTGAGTTAAGGATAGTAGATGTGGTGTGGTCTCCGTTGCATTTATACCATATCTTCTTTTTATATTTACATTCAAAAGACATCCATTCATGTTTTACAAGCTCAGATATATTGTAGTTCAGCTTGCTGCAAATGTACTTTATTTTTTCATTTAAAGCATTCAAACTTAAGAAAAAAAAAATAAAGTCGATTATCTATGGATATGGTTTTTCAATCATATATATATGTATCATTTCTTGTTTCCTAATGAAACTTTGGAAACTATCAGGATAAAGTATTGTTTAATTTAACATTCTGATAGTTACACACACATTGGAAAATATATTAAATTTACTTTAGAAAAGAAGGAGAAGTTTTTGGTATGCACTGGACAACGAGACAACCAGAAAGAGAAAAAGTAATTTCAAGGTAAACATACTCATAACGTGAAATATATAAATATATATAATTAATAAAGATAAATAACTCGTGAGCAGTACTGTATATTAATAAGATAAAATATCGAAATGAGTTCAAATCGTTTCCATATATATTTATTTACTTGGTCAATCATCTGCTGTATTGTCTTTGCCCTTAGTGGGCCCTTCTTAAAAATAAACTTTTATTCCTTGTATTCCTTGTATATGTTATATTATAAACCCGAATTGGATAAATAAGAAGTTCATGCAATACATTGAAAAATCTTACAGATTAATAAAGAAAAGAGATAAATTGTTTTACCAAATCAAGATGTAAAGTTATGTTGGAAAACTATGGTTCCTGAAAAGTATATGCAAAGCAAAATGTTAAAGAAAAAGAAAGGGTATATTATTGTCAAAGACGTTTCTAATTTTGAACTAGTTAAACTAGTTGTGCTGTATCCTGTGTAATCTTTAGACAGAGGACAAAATTATACCATAATCTCGAAATTAAGATTATTCAAGCTAAAATATACCATTGTTGGTTTGATGATACAATAAAATCAGAATGGGGACCTTCATCAACGACTACGCAGGTGAGATTAAAAAAAAATGTGCTGGATTGTTTTAATTTGGTATGTCCCATTTGAAAACATGAACAAACCGCGGTAAGCTCACATAAGTACTGTACCTATATTTTTTCCACTTAAGAACTATTTCATTCAAGTTTGAATCAGTACCAAGATGTGTACATTTAACTAACTGCAATGGTGTCTGCAATTGCTAAATTAAATTTATAATCTTCCTTTTCGGCCCATGCTTTTATATACGAATGGACCTATAAAAAAGATGCATTCAGTTCGTAAATGATGTTTTTTATTTCTTCCTCTTCAGATAACCAGTCTTCCAACGGAACTCCTGACCATTATTTTGAAAGAGGTCATCTTAGCAGATGGAGATACTGCATATAGAAATTTATCTCTAGTTTGCAAGACCTTTCAAGCTATTTGCCAGGAGGAACACTTTCGAGTAAGATGCCATTTAGAATGGTTAGAAAGTAAGTTCATAAAAATATTTGGAGGAAGTAGTGTCCTCGAATATTCTTAGTCTGTTCGTCAAATATGCTTCTTAATATGTTCTTCAAATTATTTGTCCCTTGTTTTTGTATGATATGAATATAGATGAACCATTTTTTTAAAACAAACATAAAAAATGAAGCATTATCATGTATGAATATTCAAGCAGTAACAGTCTTTACTTTTATCTATTTTCAGGCTTGCGTCCTAAAAAATACTGGCTAATAAAAAAGAATGTAAAGTTTTACAAACCTTTCCAGATAAGGATGTGTTTCACCTGTAATGAAACTTATAAAGAAGAAGGTCCTGGTTTTTTCGGAGGTCGTGGGAAAAGAGGCGAGTTTCTTGGGTTTTACGAAAACAAGCTCCATGCAGGATATTGTAGTATTTTATGCAGGCGTGTGAGCGAACCAGACTGGGATGGAGATGTTGACGATCCCTCGGATTAAACTCCACAAAGGATTTGTACAGTAGAGACGTCAGAATATCCTTACTATAAATAATCATCTTTTCATGAAAGAAGAGCTACGGTTGATAATTTGTGAAAATTTGTGCAGTTTGTTTGGTTCAATATTAAGGATATCACCAAAACATTATTTTTTAAAGCATTTGATGTTTAAATGTGACCAATAATCAAGGATCCGCTGACTAATGAGAAGTGAAATATTGTAGAACAAGTTAGTAAAGAAAAAGAGAAAATGACAGGAGCTACCCAATTTTTGCCTCATAGCAAATATATAGAGTCTGATTTAACCCCTGTGCTTTCCTACACTTTTGTTTCCTGAACTGTGAACTTACATATACATGAATGTTGAATTCACTTCAGCACAACTTAATTGAGTAGTTCATTCATTAATGATAATTTTGATGCGCCGACCATGCACTATACGCCAGTTTGGTTCTTAACCGTATTTCTTTTAATGGTAATTCACAAACATATTTATTATGCTTTTGTCTCATTTATAATGAAATGTTTCAGACAGTTCAACTGTATTTTACCACTTGAAAAAAATTAAACTTTGTGCTACTTTCTACTTTCTTTCTCTGACTTTGAAAGTTTTTTTTTTTTTGTGTTATATTTTAGAGAATTGTAATGACAAATGTACTGTGAAAAGGTCATTTAAATGTTTTATGAACATTTTTAAAGGTCATGACGGTGATTGAAAATTTTTATAGAGATGCTGTTACCAGTCTGAAAAATAGCTATTTGAAAAATCCTGCGAAAAGTATATGTACATGAGATACAATTGAAGAGAATGAATTAGTGAAAAAGAATCCAAGAGCCCGTTGAGCGAGTGACTTGTCAATAATGAAATCGCCGTTCTTAGGAAGTTCGGTTTTAAGACACGTTAGTATGCGTGATCACACAAGTGTCTAATCCACGGTCAAAATTGAAGGTAAAATGTAACAATGTTGATATTTTTTCATGTGCGGAATGAGAAAATTTTTAAAAGAATTATATTTGTCGATAGTTTATTTGCCAGCAGAATCATGATACAAATTAGTTGCATTTAAAGATTTTAACTGGATTGTAGAATAAGTTGTTGTTATTCGAAACATTTAAGATGACTTTAGATGTATGCATATTTGGATAAGCTACTTTGCGTTTGTAAATCCACTATATATTAAACATGAAACGAAATGACAAAAATACTGAATATCAAGAGAATTAAACATAAATAATTTCGAAACTGAATATGGTGTTAGTCTGGCATTCGATTCAGTAATATTTTTTTTAAGTTTAATAATGTGATATTGTGCCTTTATTTGTAATCGTCTAGCTTTTGGAGTAGATATATAGATTGAATATATGTTTTTCAATGAAAATATTATACGGTGCTTTTGACTGGATAGTCAAACGTCAAAAGCAGGGGGGCGATCCGATTTTAAAATCGGGAAATGTGGTTCCTGAACGATTGTTGATCTGAAAATGTGATTCGTGAACGACGTTTTGTTAATGCTCTTGAATAATTTTGTTCAAAATTATAGAATTTAAACAGATTTTCCAAAGTAGGTGAAATGTCTGTACAAAAAAAGTCTCTTCGTAGTTATATTGTTTATCAATTTATCTTAGTAATTTCGAAAAGAATAAAGAACATACTGGATTTACAATTATAAACATTTGGTCAGAAAGTGAATCTGTCACTTAGGCAGATTATCCACGACTATATTTGTTTGAATTTAAAAACTGTTCTTAAATTTATCACAAAAATGTTGAATTGAATGCTGATCTATATGTAAGAAACTAAGTTTATGATAAAAAAAATTAAAGTAGACACAACTGCAGACTGGCCTTCTTTGCGACTTTCTGACCAAATAATGAAAAAGACATAGTAGCATGGTATATGTTATTCTTACATACTAAAAGATAAATGGTTATAGATTTGACTTTTAGTAACAGATTTTTTTGTTCAGACATTTTACTTTCTTTGAAAAATATGTTTTATCTTTAAAAAATCAACAATATCGTTAATGGGCATTAATAAAACGTCGTTCACGAACCAGATTTCTCGATTAACAATCGTTCACGAACCACTTTCCCGATTAACTGGATAGTCACTGAAAAGTTATATTTGTATTAGACATAGAAAAAAATATTTCCCTCTGTTCAGTTTACATTTTGGCTTATATCTGATGCACACTAAGGTTTGTCAGATGTTGTAAAGTACACTTCACATAAATGAGTCCCTGGGGTTTCAGAGTAAATTTCGTTAATTGATTATTGCTGTTTGGAACGTGAGAATACCATTTTCTCCTGTTCCTACATATAACAATTTACTTTTGAATTTTTTTCTCGATAATTATATGTTACTACATTTCAAATAAATATGTAACTTTTATGATCTCCTATAACCTCTAGACTAACGTTGTGCTACCCAATTTTGGCGTAAATTTGTGGTTTTTACAATGTGGTATCATGATAACCAAGGATAATGACCTGATTTTTTATTGCAATAAAGTTGTGACCTTTTTGAATGATTCACTTTAAAAAATTGAAAAATTATATTTTCTCTATTAATGAAAACAGCGTTTAAAAATGTGTCGTTTCAGGCATTTTTCTACAGGTCGATGTAACCAAATTTCGGCATCAAAAGTTTGAACACTTTGTCAGTCATTGTTTTTATTTCTTCGTGAATATTTTATCTTACCAAATAAAATTTCAAACCTTTTGCCACATATTTCGTCTGATGTATTTGTTTATTTATGCACAACAGCGCCCTTTATTCTGTAAATGCCGAACCTGGCAGACAGAAATGTCGTGGCTTCTAGTCGCCTCCCCCCTTAATCCACTCTCCTGTGTTGTTTCGTCTACACGTATACCTTTTTTAATAATGAGTTTACAACTGGCAAAACTATTTGTATGTGGATACGACGTCTAATACTGTAAAATTTACGAATCCAATATATAATCCGTCCATTTTGTCAAAGGAATTTTGGTTTAAATACGAAAAAATTGTGCAAGAAAGGCAACAAAATTGGATTTAAACTGTTGCTATGAGGCAAAAATATTGTCCCGCCAATGTGAAAATAATTTATTTTGAGAAAAGTAGACTGAAAAAAGTACAAATTCTGCTAGTACATAGATATTGATAACAGAAACACTAAGTAAAATTCTTATGAAAGTCTGTTAATATGCAAAAAAGTGTAACAGTTTGAAGGGTCCCATTTAGAGAGACATAACACACATGGTTAGCCCTATATATTAGACCGGTCTGTGCGTGGATCAACCTACAAACCCATTAGGAGAGACAAAACACACATGTTTAACTCTTTATATCAGACCAGTCTGTGCGTGAATCAACCTTTAAACCCATTAAGAGAGACACCACACACATGTTTTACTCTATATATCAGAACGGTCTGTGCGTGGATCAATTTATAAATTCATTAAGAGAGACATAACATACATGTTTAACTCTATATATCAGACCGGTCTGTGCGTGGATCAACCTACAAACCTATCAAGAGAGACATAACACACATGTTTAACTCTATATATCAGACCGGTCTGTGCGTGGATCAACCTATAAACCTATTAAGAGAGACATAAGATACATGTTTAACTCTATATATCAGACCGGTCTGTGCGTGGATCAACTTATAAACGCATTAAGAGAGACATAACATACATTTTTAACTCTATATATCAGTCCGGTCTGTGCGTGGATCAACCTATAAACCCTTTAAGAAACCCATAGTATACATTTTTTGTACATATTTAACGCTATTTATCAGACCGGTCTGTGCGTGGATCAACCTATAAAGCCATTTAGAGAGACAAAGCAAGCATGTTTAACTCTTTATATCAGATCGGTCTGTGCGTGGATCAACCTATAAACCCATTAAGAGAGACATAACATACATGTTTAACTCTATATATCAGTCCGGTCTGTGCGTGGACATGTTTAACTCTATTTATCAGACCGGTCTTTGCGTGGATCAACCTACAAACCCTTTAAGAAACCCATAGTATACATTTTTTGTACATATTAATACCCCCTTCACATACGCGGATTTTTCTTACGATTCCTTACGGATTGCCAACTCGTAGTCAATCCTGTGCATCCGTATCTAACTTGCATTTATTCGTAAACAACTCTTTTTTACCCGTGGACACTCGTAGACACTCGCCAGGATCCGTGAAAAGAGGTAAAAAATTTTTGACATGTCAAAAATTTTTTAACGATTGTCCACGAGTCTTCGCGGATACATTTTTACGTAAACAGCTCGTAAATCACTCTTCACAAATCGTAAACTAAACGCAGCATTACGTTAACTAGTCTTAAACCACTCGCAAAAACTCGGTAAATTTTATGAGTTCTTATTGTGATACGATATATTTAAGAGTGATTTACGACATGTTGCGTGTACTTTACGATCCATTTGCGTTGAAATTACGGAGTATTGAAAATAAATGTAAATGTTCTGCGGATAAACACGATTTGAGAACCGCTTGGGATATAGGACGTTCAAAACTTTATATTTTATAATAAAAATGCTGTCTTGTCTTCATACAAAACATGTTATTTTGTTGAAATGTTAATAAATTTTTTTGTCTGGAAAAATCATAACTTTTCGTAAAAAATCCGTAACGTAAACGTAATTATCCGTAAAAATTCGTATTGTAGTCGTAATAATACTTAAATACCTCTGAAGAATCCGCAACCGGGTCGTGGTCGTTGGTAATGACATGAAATGTGCCATAAACTGTTTTCGTAAATTCATCGCAATAACTCTTAATATATCGTAAAGTGGTCGTTACAACTCGTTATTATTATTAAAGTACTTGTAATTCGCTCGTAAAAGTGGCAAATTCGCCAGGATCCATGCGAGTTTTACGTATTCTGAGATCCGTAAGGAATCGTAAGAAAAATCCGTGTATGTGAAGGGGGTATTAACGCTATTTGTCAGACGGTCTGTGGGTGGGCCAACTTATAAACCCATTAAGAGAGACATAGCATACATGTTTAACCCTATTTATCAGACCCTATAATGTAGTGAAATCGACTACGTAATATAAAATCAGAACCACATCATATAATGCTAAGTGCACGTAATATAACGACATTTGCACATAATATAAAGATATTTGGACATCATATAATGACGATTGCACATAATAATCACAACTGTACATTATATAATGGTAATCGCACACCATATAAGGTTGTTTGTACATAATATAAGGATATATGTACATCGTATACATGTAAAGACAACCGCACATTATATAATGGTAAACGCACACAGCATGAAGAAGAAACCACATCATATAATGATAAACGCACAGAATATAATTTAAATTGGTCATAATAAGATAATTAGAGCATTCCATATATAGGTTCTTACTGTAAAAAATGAAAAAATGATATAAAGGTTAAAAGGCCGAAAATTCTCGGCCTTTTTCTCAAGTGTAAAGATGCCTATAATATTGTAATACGTCATCTGGAAATCAACGTTGATATAAAAATAAAAACCCACATCAATTTCAAGAATTAAAAGCTTGGAACTCGGTTCTTTTTGTGCCAGCTGACAAAGTGGTGTGACGTAAATTCTTCACAGATTTATAGTTGAAAATTGCAATATTTAATAATTCTTCTACATTCCAAGCAATGCATCGTTACGCATGATAAAAGACACAAAGGCAAATTTTAACGAAGTATACCAATACAAGGAACACGAAGGCACATTTTATAGGCGAAGACCGATATTGTAACAAAGCGTTGAAATTGATTATTTTTTATAGAGTTACTATTACAAATGTTCTTTGGTAAATTATTTTTTTTCATTTGGCAAAATGTTGGCCAGAATATTTTTTAGTCAGGGTAATGGCCAGATTATTTTTTTAAAACAAAAAAAAGGTCTATATTCCGAAGGTTTTTTTAGTCCGAAGTGTCGGTAGTCCAATGAGTCATTCAGCCCGAAAAATAGGGTTCATTGTTCCGAGAAGATTCACTGGTCCAAAGGTTCATTGATCCGAATTTTAGGTAACAAGGTTCATTAGTCCGATAGAAATATTTAAAGGGTTCATTGGTCCGATCTAATTGGTCCGAAAGTTCGATAGTCCGAAAAAATTTTTATAAAATTTTTAAGGACCGACTATCTGTTTAAGATGGAACTGATGATGTCTGAATCTTAATGTAAAACATAATCCGAATAAAACGGAAGAGAAAGTAAATCCATATACTTCATAATTGAAAAATGCGTCCCGACAATCAGTCCAAGATATCTTGCAAACGGGTGCAACTAATTAAATGCATGTTATTGGCACGTAGAAAAAAGAATCAAAAGAAAATTTATATAGGAAGAAAAAATTTAAGAAAAAATATTACGTGTCTCAGAAAATCTATCCGGTTAAATTGGTTCTGATAACACAACAAAAAGTATATTAGATTATTAAAAATTGATTGCTTTTAATATTCTTTTATGCATTTCTCTCTTTAGGGGGGGGGCTCCAATTATCTTTTTATGATCTTAGTTAGTAGCTTCAGTAGATCTCTTTGGATATTTACAATCATCACCATCACCCCTGTACCTACATTAAAAAAAATACAATTTAAAAATCAATAGAAAAAGGAATTGATAGTCTTCAGAAAACCAATTGGGACTTCTTAATTCATATGCACTTTATATGCTTTCGGACTAGCTAAACTTCGGACAAATGAACATTTTCGGACTATCGGGATGTCCGACCAATGAACCAGTTACAACGTGTCGCAAAACTTTTTTCGGATCAATGAACCTTTAGACCACCGTCAATTGGGATATTTTGGATGTAGTTTAATTTTGGTTTATTTGGCACCTGTTAAAACCAAAGGAGTAGGGGCGATAAGGCCTTAATATGGCCTAAAAATACTAGCTTGTACAAAGAAACATAAACATTGTTTTATTCACATCCTTAAACATTTGTTTGAAGGAAATAAAAAAATTTTGTCATTATTTCATCAAAGCTATGTAAAAGTTAGGTCAACTCTAACAATTATTGGAAAATGGTAATTTTTGACCGTTTTCACGTGGATGTTTGTATTTAGAAAAGTATGTGCGCATTCGAGAAACAACTTAATATTTTCCTCAATGAAGAATCATACACTAAGAAATATTTCTACAAAATATTAAGTTGTTTCTCGGGTGCGCGCACCTTTTCCAACTCAAATATATGCTTCGAAACTAACAAAAAGTTAATAAAATTTGAAGATTTATTCATTTATTAAATAAGGTCAACTTTTAGAACTTCTGTTGCAATGGAAATTCCGAAAATTTGAAAAAAAACTGTAATGTTTTCTTTGTTATTAGGGGTCATAGTCTCCAGACAAACCCATATAAGTTTTACTTCTTGATCCTTAATTTTCGGCAATATTTTAGCCCAAAAAATTGCCTTAACGCCCCTACTCCTTTAAACACGCAAAAAATGTGACTCCAAAAATAGAAACTTCAATATATATTACCTCATTGTACAAAGCAGTTATAACAAATCAACGAGTATGGAGTGGCAATAAATACAATTTTCTTGGTACAAGAATAAAATGAAGATGATGGGTTAAATATCTTTCTTCCCTATTTGTTAAAAAATAAAAACAAAAAAAACTTAAAAGTATCGCACCCGTTTTGACTCTGTCCCACCAGTTCACAAATAAACAATCTTCTGTTTAATAAAAATTTATTTTGAACAGCTATACGTTTGAAATAATAAAATTAACAAACACATGCACATTTTATTACAAAACCGCCAAAATATCCCAATTAACGGTATTGACACCGTCGGACTCGGTAGATTTCGGACTAAAGAAGCTTCGGATTATAGGGCAGTCCCCTCCCCGAAAAAAAAAATCAAATGACCCTTGCCTTATCTATCTATAGATTTAAAAAATAATCTTAAACAAAGAGGGAATAAGTAACTTTTAAACTTTTCCCGATTTCTTACAAAATGTCTCACTTTGTTTGAACAATCGACAAAATAATTATTCTGCGGATTTATCGGAAAATCAACAAAAAAAAATAATAATAATAACGTATAATTTCGGGCATCATACAGTCAAAAACACGTTGAAATTACAAGAAAACTGGTGTGTGGCTTAACTATGTAAATAGGCTGAGTTGTACAGAAATAATACAAAATTTCAATTTCTTGAAAAAATTCCCAGTGTGTCTGTTTCCTGTAAAACGGCGTTAAATATGAGATTAAAACTCATCGTTCATTAATTTGCATGAAGTGTTTACCCGCTAATTACATGTCTTTTGAACAAGTTTTGAGGGGTGAAGATGTTTTCTTCTTTGTGCATTCGTTGCAGCCTTTTTGATAAAAAAAAATAAGCTCAAATGAATTTTGTTCGTTTTGTTTTCATGCAAGCCCTCATGAAATATTTATATTTGACTCTGCATTATGGAAGTAATTCTATGTAAACTATATCGACAAAATATTGTTGAATAGACATCGATATTTTTACGTTACGTTTGTGAGTATAACAGCGTAGCGTCTCTGTTTTACGGAAATTATTTAGTCAAGGATTCCGATACCATTTTAAAACGTTTTCTAAATTCTTTCGAAAATATAAAGATTTGTTCTTGAATTTTGACTGTACCTGTAACAACTTAGTCAAAAAAGGGATACCATATCATTCCTTTTATGGAAATGCAGTGAATAAAATTCGTAAATTTAAATTCAATCCTTTTGGTCTCTAGCTTGGTCATTTACATAAACTTATCCGTAAGGGTTGTATCTTCATACAATCTTAATATATATAGATGGTATTAATTAATAAGAACCTTGACGGTCTTGTTAATAATTTATTACAAAACTAAATATACTTTTGGTCCTCAGTAAAGAAAATTAATTTCTGCATTTTTTTTATCAGGATTAATTTTAGATGAGATTCACGGGAAAAATCACAACCCTCTCTTCATCCGAGTCTGTCTAATTATCTGAATTTTATTATTAAATTTGATTTATATAAATATTATTTTTTGGCATGAACACGTTTATAATAGAATTGCATTTAGACCAAAAAGCTATAATTAATCTAAAAATAAACCAAGCGGAATAACTCCAAGTTGTAATTTCATCACAAAACACACAGAGTTGCATTCCATAATGCACTTAGAATAGATTTCTAATAAAGTAGTTAATTTACTACGTTATCTTTCAATAAGTAATTAAAATATACCTGTTCAATATTAGCATCTTACTTATATTTATTTAGGATGGTTTTACCTTTCATAAACCGGTTTTAGAACGACCAGCCTGAGCGTGGATTGACGCTGTCGGACGCTTATCATTTTTTGCCAGGTTATTTTTCAATAAACCGTGTTAACCGGACTACTTTCAATCTATATTCATGCGCGATACACATT
>JAOXYJ010471565.1:0-14871 GCA_028566555.1 Lithophaga nigra | reverse complement strand
GGCCACTCTGTCAAATTTCGAAATGTACACGATTTTGGAGCGGAAGTATAATAATTTCGGGAACAGTTTCCGATAAGATTGTAGTTGTTCCGGGACCAAAAGGCACACTGACCTTATGCAGATTTGAACGGGATATGTCTTTTTCCCAACGTCAGATTTTCATACTTTTTACAGCTACACCGAAACCTGATTTTTCATTTTGTCAATCGTGATGAAAAGGCAGACATTTTTTTTCTTGGAAATTGCGACAGAATTATTTCTTTACTTTTTGTTTTTTTTAAAAAAACCATCAAAATGTTCAATAGATGTACCCTTAATTTATGACAGATTTTTTTTCAATATTCTGACTTTGCAAACAAAATAGTAAGATATATCATATCATAGAGTTGCTTCCTTACATAGAGTTGCTTCCTTACAGAAGCGCCAGTATTAGGACCAATATTCAGTTTTTCAAAATGTCAACTTTTTTCTTGGAATTTTGTAATTCCAACTTTATTCTTGGAATTACCAACTTTGATCTTTGATAATTCAAACTTAATCACCTACAGTCTTTGAATTACTAACTTTAATCTTGATGATTCTAATTTTATTTTTTTTTTTTTCCATTCATAAATATTTTATTCCCAATTTTACATTTGTTAGTCTGAATACATCAAGTACCAGTACCTTATCCTGGCCTCGTTAACCGAATTAGTAACATGATAATGATTTGTTAGTTTTGTTAGTTCAAATAATAAAGATAATAAGCAATGATGTAACTAATAGACACAGACTTAAATACCAAATTTACTAAATCAATATGGGGATTTTTTTTTTAATTTAATAAACATTTAATTTATGGAATTTAACATAACTTCACTGTCATTTTTCTGTTGTTGTTTTTTTTTTTTTAATAAATCGAAACTGAAAGTTTCTACGAATCGAAAGTGAAAGTAAAAGTGCCGAAATCACTGAAAATTTATTTTATTTGGAAATGATTAATTTAGTTCATTTGGATTTAATTCATACCTTCAATACAAGTATACTACATAAGGTAATAATTTTAACAATTTTCCGTATCTTATCTTTACCTTCCCGTCTCTGTTTTATGAAATAATCTAATCCCATGATTTTCCCGTGTTTGGATAAATAGTTAAATATTTTCTGTATGGATAATTTGCTTTTATCATTTATTCAAGGTAAGTTATTATTTAATACTTCCAAATTTGTGAAAAGTAACAAAGCATGTACTATCTAATATATATATTTTGATCTTCACTTGCCCCATTTCATAGAGATAACTCTATAAATAGACGGGAAAATAATTTACATGCTATATGAACACACTCATTTGTTTAATAAACATGAATATTATATAACAATTGTTTATAACAATCTTATAAATTTTGCGACAAAAGTATTGCATTTGCTTAGATGAACATAGTCTCTTAATTCTTTTTTGAATACTTTATAAGTATCGATTGATTTTTTCCTTTGCTCAGACAAATAAAAAGTTTTGTATATCGAGAAAGCAATTAAGGTTATAACAATATTACAACCTTCATATTCTTTGTCGCATATTTTGTACCCAAATACGATATCTTTCAAATTAATTTTATTTGTAAAATGTATTAGTTTTAATTTTGACATTACTATCTCCCAGAATTCCGCAATTATTTTACAATCAATGAAAAAATGTTGATAATTATCGCTCGTTTTACATAGATGACAATTCGGAGATTGACTAATTTTCCATCTGTATAAATTTTCTTGATTCGGTAAAATATAACTAATTAATTTCCATCTAAATATTTTCAGTTTATTTAAAAACAAACTTTTAAAAATAAAGTTGAGCGAATTGTTAATTTGTATGGAGTCTACTGAAAGTATTTTTCTCCAAATTTCTAATCCTAAATTTGGTACAATTCTATCTTTTAATAATTTCGTGTAAATTATTTTATTCGTTAATTCATGTTTTAGACAATATTTGTTATTTTTTATGTGTATTTTGGTTCTCTTGGAGTTTTCGGAACTCAGTAATGTTTTCCATTTTTTCGGAATAGCGGATTTTACCGTTGCTAACTCTATCAACCAATTGTGCTTTGCTTTAAGTTTACTTAAAATGAAACGTTCCGAAATTTCCCCTTTGTCATTTAAAATGTCATTTATATATATGAACCCAGCTTTAATCCAATTTAACATTAATAGTGGTTTATTTTTAAACTTGATAAATTTATTACCCCATAAAATTTCTTTTCTAATTTCTCTGAAGTTATTAACCTCTTTGGGTTTTTTATTAAATTCATGCCAGCGTAATATCATCTCTTGATAAAACTTTGGTATATTTCTAAAATTTTGAAGTAAATTTAATGTTTTTTGGTCCGTATTCATCCGAAGGATTAATAGATTATCTCCGCAATTGTTTAGATAGAATTTTGGAATGACTGCCCAGTTTTCATCCTTTGTATTTAACAGAAGTTGTGCCCACTTTGTAATTAATGCATTAAAATAAGTTTTCACATCTATCATGTTTAACCCTCCCTTTTCAAAATCAGCTATAAGTGTTTGTCTTTTCACCCTATCTCTCTTTCCATTCCAGATAAATTTATAAATTTCAGTTTCTAATTCAGCAATATGTGCTTTTGATAACAAAGTGATACTTGCGATGTATGTAAATTGTGGTATAATTAAAGTTTTAATAATTAAAATTTTTCCAATAATCGTAAGATGTCTCTTTTCCCAGGATTTCATCAGATTTTTAGCTTTATTTATTCTACTGTCCCAATTTAACTTGTCGCATTCCTCTTTTTTTAGTCCAAAATATACTCCTAACACCTTTATTGGTTTGTCTGTAAAATTAATACCATCAATCTTATCTTTACATGTTTTAAGTTTTCCTATCCAAATTCCTTCTGTTTTTGTTTTATTTAATTTTAGCCCGGAGAATGTTCCAAATGTTTCTATTATATTAAGCGCTTTTTTAATTTCTTCTTTTGATTTTAAAAACAGTGTCGTGTCATCTGCCAATTGTGAAATTATTAACTTGTGAGTTTTTCCATCTAGTTTTATTTCTATTCCTTTAATATCATTGTTACGCAATTGATTAGCCATGATTTCAACGCATAAAACAAAGGTCAAAGACGAGCAAGGGCATCCTTGTCGTATGCCTCTCTGAGGTTTTACAGGGGCTGACAACCAGCCATTATTAAAAATAGAAAATCCTATATCCGCATAGAGTGTTTTAATCCAATGTATAAAATCGTTTTCAAATCCAAAATAATATAGAGTTTCATACATAAAATCCCAATCTAGGCTGTCGAAAGCTTTTGAGAAGTCAAGAAAGAGGATAGCGCCATCGACATTAAATTTATCGGCATAATCTATTATGTCTTGAATTTGGCGCAGATTAAATCCAATATAGCGATTCTTTATATACCCCGTTTGATCAGTGTTTATTATTTTATGTAGAACATGTTTCATTCTATTTGCCAAAATATACGAAAGGATTTTATAGTCAGTATTTAACAAAGATATTGGTCTGAAGTTTGATAAATCTAGTGGATCCCCCTTTTTAAATAATAAGTTTAAGACACTCTGTCTTTGTGAGAATGGTAGTTTACCTTTATCATAACTTGAGTTAAAAATTTTTAATAATAACGGCCCTAAATTTTGCCAGAATGTTTTATAAAAATTTGAACTCAATCCGTCGAGTCCTGGACTTTTATTCGGTTTAAGGTTTTTTACAGCATTTTCTAATTCTTCCAGAGTTACGTACCCGCTGCAGGAGGTACTTTCATCTTCAGTTAGTTTACGAGGAGAGTTAGAGTCGACTAAATAATTTCGAATGTCGTTGTTATGCTGATTATTTTTAGAGTATAATTTTTCATAATACAATTTTTCAACTTTGATAATTTCAGCTTGATCTGTTACAATTATACCGTTTTCATCTTTTAATTTTAAAATTGTTTTCTTGGTTTGGTTTGATTTTTCTAACCCTAGAAAGTACGCATTATTTTTTTCCCCCTTTTCTATCCATTCTTGTCGTGCTCGTATTTGTGTTCCCTTTGCTTTGTATTCGTAATGTTTTTCAATTTTATTTTCTATGACACTTATCTTTTCGGTTATTTGTTTGTCGTCTCTTTTTTTATTCTGTAAATTTGTTAATATTTTTAATTCTTTTTCCAAGTTATCTAATTCATTTTTCCTACTAAATGCTTTAATTTTACAGTATTTAATACTATAGTGTTTAATTTCTATCTTTAAAAAATCCCACAATAGATCAATATTATGTTGATCCCTTTGTATAATTTGTTTATATTTGTTTATTATTTCATTAATATGTGTAACATAATTTTCATCTTGAAGTATGGAATTATTAATTTTCCAGTACCCGGGTCCTTTACTTTTCATAGTGACTGTTTCTATTTTAAGCGATACTGCTTGATGGTCTGTAAACTTTATTAAAATTGGCCTAATGTCACATGACTTTATATTCATAAGAAAATCTTTATTTATAAGAAACATATCAATTCTGCTCGCTTGGTCGGGTTTTTTCCTCCTCCATGTGAATTGAATGTTTGTTTTGTTTTTATAACGCCAAATATCAATCAAATCATTCGTTTGAATCAAACTTTTAAGACTACCGACAGGTTTAATTTTTTTGTTCATATTGTTAGAAATCTTTCTATCATTATTTGTCAATGCGTCATTCATATCTCCCCCCAGTAACACTATTCCCATAGCATTTTCATTAATGAATTCATTTAACTTTTTGTAAAACGTTTTTCTTTCAGACTCGCTGTTCGGGGCATAAATGTTAACTAGCGAATAAATAATATTCTCTATTTCTACATTAAGTAATAAAATTCTACCCTCTGTGTCTTTATGAAAATCTAACAATTCACATTCTAAATTACAGTCTATGAAAGTGGCTACCCCCCTACTTGCTTTTGAACCGTGACTACAGTAAATTTTACTTTTCGTCTCCATTTTTATTATTTTTTCAATTTCTTCGTCGAAATGACTTTCTTGAATAAACATAATATTACATCTCTGATTTTTAACCCATTCATACAATCGGAATCGTTTTTCTTTATCCCGTAACCCTTTTACATTCGCAGTACACAAATGTATATTTTTATTCATAATAGAAACCTTGACCTAATTGACCCGTACTTACTGACTTTAGTAAGGGATTTCCCCAGATATAAATAAAACCGGTTTTAAACAGGTAAACATTTTTGTCACCTGACTTACATATAAAGTACAATCTGTATATAACACATAGCAATTATCAATTCTATATATGACGTCAACAATAAAATAATAAAAACAACATATTGATATTATACTACATGATACAAATATACACAGATATAAATCTATAAATATTACGGAGAATAAGATTTGCATATAGGATTGTATGTTTATTTCTCTAACATGCTCGAAATACTTTATGGTTATGTCTCTAAAATTTAAAGAATACAGCGATTCGTGTATTTCAATTTTCTTTGCTACCCATAAATGACAAAATGTAACACTAACGTTTATGAGATATGTAAAAAAGTTACATAGTAGATCTATATGTTTAAATATTGTAGGAAAGCCAATAATTCCTTTTTTCCGGAATTTGCTACGATGTACCAAGTTGTGGTTTGACGAAATGATTATTAACTCACAGCTTGATGGAATCTCAACATTTTTGGTGAGTATTACTATGTTATATCTGTTCTTGTTTTTAAATGTTTTATATGTATCTTTGTATAAATTACTGAGACCAACACGGTTGATTACACACATGGTAAAAATAATCGACACGATTACGATTAAATCAGTATTATCACGTGGTCCATCAAATATGTTGTTTATAATTCTATAAATAGATTTGAGAAAACCAGGTTTGTATGTTTCATGTATACAAACATGAATGAACTTTTTCGCTATTAATATATCATACGAGAATCTAACATTTGATTTTTCTCGTTTAACACTTTTTCCTCTTAATATATTTGATATAATGATGCGATTATTTTCACAGCCTATGTTTACTTGTACATTGAGTGTGATTTTGATGATCACATCATTTATGAAGTGGCTTATAATTTCTTTATTTATAGTTTCTGTATAACTTAAGCCTTTGCAGGTAATTACATTAAATACAAGATGTACCAAAGGAATGTCATACACACTATGACTAAAGTATGACAAAAGCAGACAAAAGTATATTGATGTTACTAAAAAGTCTATAACTTTTCCTGCTAAATGACTGAAAATACAAATGTACATCCTCATACAAGTACTGATTTTTGTTTTATTATTATTTTTTATGCTATAGGATAAAAACAAGATGTACAAAAGGAATGTCATACACACTGTAACTAAGTATGACAGAGGCAGAGAAAAGTATATGGATGTTACTACAAAGTCTATAACTTTTCCTGCCAAATGAATAGAAATACAGATGTACATCCTCATAATAGTACTAATTTTTTTAAATGTTTTTTATGCTATAGGATAAAAACAAAAGTTGCTTAAAGCCTTTTATTATGGTTTAGCTACTTTGCTACCTCCTCTATCTGGGGGTGTGGGTGGTGTTCTTCCACTATTGGTTTGACTAGATTTTCTGTTGGGTGTAATATAGCTGCTCATATTAGTCTGTTTTTGGAAACTGACCTGTCCTGATTTTGTGGTTGATTTCACAAATTCTTGCTCACTATTTGACTTTGACTTCTTGTTCTGGATATTAGGTTTACTGATATCAGTTTGTTCATGTCCCTTCTTTTTCCTATCTTTTGCCTTCATTTTTTTCCTGTCTGCCTGACTGTTTCCATGGTCACTTTTGAGAATCGATTGGGATTGTTGTGATTCATTGTCTTCTTGTTTTTCTGTTAGCTGTTCTGAATTATCTGAGTCATAATCTTGGTCATCATTTTCTGGCAAGACTGTTTCCTGTGTATCAGTTGTTTCATCCTCCTTTTGCTGATTTGTTTTCTGTGACTTCATAAAGTTAGGACAGTCAAGCATCTGATGCCCAGATTGAAGGCATCTTCTGCACTTCCATTCATTCTCACAATTGATGATTGTATGGCCAGGCTCTAAGCATTTGTTACACAAGAAGACTGAATTGTCATTGTCTCTTGGTTGGCCAAAATGATAAATTTTGGCTGTGTATCTACCCATTTTCATCGACTTTGGTAGTGGCTCATCAAATTTCTTACATATAACAACTCTTTTGCCAGTTTCACAATTTGTAAGCCTATTATCCACCCTTAATCTTTCTCTGGAGAAACTCAAAATTTCTATGTTTCTGAGTGTAAAAACCCTTTGGATTTGGCCATCATCTGCTGATAATGGTACATTGGTAACAGTTACTTTGATTATCTGAGTGTCATAATTTGGATTTCTGGGGTTAAATGGCACAGGCATAATTGTTCTGTCTCTCAAATATATACCTTTAGTCAAAAGAGCTAACCTATCAGTTTCATTATCTACATATATTCTCCAGACTGCACCAGTTCTCTGAATTCCCTTTATGCATTCTGCTTCGATAGTCTGACCAATGGCTTTGTAAATCTCAACATGAGTGAGCCAAAATTGTTTCGGTGGTTTCATATTTCCGAATAAGTCTGACTCTTTTATAAATATGGGTTTAACACCAGAATTAGCAGAGCTACTGTTTTTGAATTTAGTTCCTATGTTTTCACCTGCTACTTCTCCGTAGGTCACCATCTTGTTTTCACGATCTTTGTTTACACCATCTGATTCTGTGTTTTTGGGATATTTACTAGCACCTACTGCTCCAGACTCCCAAAATTCGTCGTCACTACCTTCAAAATCTTCATCACAGTTGTTTTGATACATTTTGAGTGATTTGGCATATACAATTCGAAGTTTTTGAACGGAGCTTCTCACCTCGACGCCTTAGTATCAGGGGCGATAACTCTAACATTCTTGAAAACATTCTGGAAACAACTGGAAAGATTAACAAATAGTTTTCACTGAAGCTGAATTTTTTAATACAGATTGGAATTCAGAGATCATGATTTCAATTTCTGACATTAAGTGAAGTTATAGTCAGTTGAGCGATACAGGCTCAAGTGAACCTCTAGTTTAGTTTACCCGATCTGAATTTGGAGTGTATCCTCTTCGTAACTGTCGGATGTCGTTTTTTTTTCATTTTAGTTTGCAATACGGAATCAAATGAGCCCGGAGATTCTCCTCCCAAGTCCTTGTGGCTCGCCTTTCTCGCTATTGAAAAAAATTTAAAGAACTAGACTTGTTAGTAAATTCTCTTTAAATTCACAAGGCAAAATGAGACCTGATGTGATAGGAACCTTCCTTGAGTCCAGTTACTTTGCAAGTTATGACTACAGCCCATTAGCCGTTTATGGAAATAATCCATCACAATAAATTAACACTCTTTGTCAGATTTATTGGCCCAAATACAGGCTTTGCTCAAAAGTATTGCCAGTGATAAAATCCCTATATATTTCATATAAAATCATATATTTTTCAAACTAGAGGCTCACCTGAGCCTGTATAGCTCACCTGGTTTTAAATTGACCAATTCTCTAGTCATTTCCAAGAAGACCTTCAAGTAAATTTTCCGTAGGGCACAACGTTAAACTATGTTCTACGGTTGCGGCCATCTTGGAATTATGATCGGCATCAAATCACGATTTGTGTAGATGACCTTCCAATGCGATATGGTCATGTTTCGTTTCAACTTTCTCAGTCCCTTCCAAGACCCCATTAGGTCCAATGTTAAACTTTGTTGCAAAATGGCGGCCATCTTGAAATCCCAATCGGAAGCAAAAACACAGATTTTGTAAAGAACCTTCCAATGAACATTCATGGACATATTTCACTTCAACTTTCTGAGTCTGAGTTGTTTCCAAGAAGAATACCTTCAAGTGTATTCCCAAAGGATCCAGTGTTGAACTATGTTCCACAGTGGCGGCCATCGTGGAATTCTGATCACGAATAAAAGACCTTCTAATGAATATTCATGAAAATATTTCACTTCAACTTTCTCCGTCATTTCCAAGAATAATACATTCAAGCGCATTTCCAATAGGGTCCAATGTTAAACCATGCTCCTCGGTGGAATCTTGGAATTCCGATCGGCACCAATAAACATAATTTACATAAAGGACCTTCCAATAAATATCCATGGAAATGTTAAGCTTCAACCGTTTTAGTCGTTTCCAAGAAAAAAAATCAAATGCATTTCCCATAGTGGTAAATTTATAAACTTTATCCTCCGGTAGCGGCCTTCTTGAAAGATTTGAAACAGCACTACCTGATGATCATTCCTACAACAGAACAATCCATTGGCTTTGTAGTTTCTGACTAGAAGATCTTTGGAATTTCAGTCAATCAGAATGCAAATTTTTGACCATGACAGCCATGTTGGGTTCGGATCGGAACCATAAGGGAATCACCCAATGAACATTCCTGCCAAGTTTGGTTACAATTGGTCAAGCCGTTTCAGAAAAGAAGATTGAAGTTATCGTCCGACGACAACGGATGCAAAGTGATGACAATAGCTCACATGGTCGTTCGGAGTGTTTTGGTGTAGGAGTCTTTACATTGCTTTGACATCAACTAATTTCTGTGATGATAGTGATAGTTCCACAGGTGTATCTTATGGAATGGCTAAACTCTGTGTATGTAGTTGCGGAAACTACAAGTTACAGATGGCTCTCACAGATTCTGTCCCAATACTGGAAGAACTGGTAGCAGATATTCTAGGCAATCTGGAGAGTCCGAACCATCTGCGTTAGCTTTGCCCGGTTTATAGATTATGTGGACGTTATGATGACAGAGCTGCGACCCACCTGTGGCCAGTTGTATCAAGTTTAGCTGACGTCAATACGTAAGTGAGTGGATTATTGTTTGTAAACGTATTTCCATACAGGCAGTCAAGAATTTTTTCTGTAATAGCCCACTTCAATTCCGAGAACTTTAACTTATAAACGGGATAATTCTTCTATGTTTTACTCAGGCCACGAATGGCAAACGCTATGACTACTTTCTCGTCGTTCTGTAATTGATAAAGTATAGCACCAAGTTCCACCATAGATGCGTCCGTGTAAAGCTCGACAGGCTTGGAATAAAATGGAAATCCAAGTATTGGTTGACAGGTGAGCTTCGATTTCAGTTTTTGAAAAGGATCTTCCTATGGCTTTCTCCATATCCATGACGGTGGTGATGGAACCATGGATCTTTTCGTCTTGGTTTTCTAAGGTGGTGGCAAAAGGTCCGGGAGGTCTGGCAATTTTTGGAAAGTCTTTAATAAACGTCTAGTAATATCCGATGAACCCAGGAATGGTCTAACCTCCTAAGGAGAGACCAGCGAATAACTTCATCCACTTTTGCCGGGTTCGACTCTGTCATCTTCTCACGATGATGTCATCGATGTATCTCGCCTTTTCTTGAAAGAAAGCACACTTTTTTTTTAATCCACTGTCTCTCGAAGATTCTTGAAGACTTTGGCTTACCTTTTCAGGTGTTCTTATTATATTTCAGAGAAGATGAGGTCATCCGGACAGAAAAAAAAACAATGTCCAAATGCAGATCTCCCAGAATTTTCTCCATAAGCCTCTGGTAAGTTGTGGACTGTTAACGAGACCAAAAAGGAATCTATAAAACTCGTAGAATACTAAAGGTCCTACGGTAAATGCTATTCTCTCTTTGTGTTTCCTCTACCTCCACCTGGTGGTAACCACTAATCATATCCAATACTATGTCATAATGTTCTCTCCAAGTACGTCTAAGATCTCACTTCTTGGTAAGAGATAAAAGTCTTTAACTGTATGACTGTTCAGTTGTCGGAAGTCGATACATCTTCTGAGATTTCCGTCTTTCTAATGGCATAATACAACATTCGATGACCAAAAAGAATGGGAGCAGCGGATGATTTTGTCGCTTGAAAAGCTGCTGTGGGTTCTGAACTTCATCGAATATTGCAGGAGGAATGCACAAGTGCTTGAATGGTATCATCAAGGTCAATGCGGTGGCGGACTGCAGTTATATGCCCTACATCTGTGTCACAGATACTGAAGATACCTCTGAACTGTCGTTGTTATACATTTCCTTGTAGCTGCTCTTCTGGTTGGCATGCTGACTTCTTGTAGAGGGTCCCTGTCACTCACCTCTGTATCAGCTACTGCGACTGGCTGAAGCTCACACAAGATGAATGTTCTGTTCATTAAGACTTTTACCGTCCTGGTGGTTATGTTTCTTATATGACCTAGAATCATGTTGTTAATTCTGCAGTTATATGACACCAGTGTAGGAGCGATGTCCAAATCCTTTGGTACTGCTGCTTTATCTGTTCGTTGTAGCATGGCACAAGCTCTACGATATGGTATTTACTGTAGTGTATATTCTTGAATAATTACATCTCCACTGGGTGGAATCTGGACGTTCTTTCCTTCTGCAACCTTAAACAAATTCAGTGCTGAAAGGGTTGCCTCTCACAACAGAATTCAAAATGGAAACCAAAGTAGTTGTATGCATGCCTAGCCAAATTTACTTCTGAGGTGAAAATGAGAAAATGTGAAGCTGCAAAAATGCGAAAACGCATAAGCGAAAATGAAAAGCCAAAAGAAAAATTAATCTGCATTTTTACCTTCCTATTTTTATGTTTCACGTTTTTGTTTTCTGAAATTTCAAAATGAAAACGGGTAATGGACGCATCCGGCATACATCTCATACTATAGAATGCATTAATGTTTTGTGAAAATTAATGACGTAGTTGAGGAGTAATGAATACAACATGGGATCCCTTGCCTAGAGCCTATTGCATATGAAATTGCTATTTTTCTGGAAAATGAGAATTAAGACAAAAATTAAATGTATGAACTACACTTCTTACTACAGAAAGTGTTCGTTTTTTTAAATTTTATGCTGTGGTTAAGGAGGATTAGTGGATACAAAACGTTACAGACAGACAGAAAGACGGAAATCATGATCACTGTACACCACTGTATAGAGAATAAAACATATCAGGTTTCCACTTTGTAGTCCATTGTACCTCTTCATTGTGGTGCTTCAAGCCATAAATAAAACTGCATGCAAGTCATACCAAGGATACCCCCACTCAACCCCAACTTAGTTGTCTCCTGTCAATTTCAACGAAAAGTTAAAAGTTGAGATATTAGGCAAGATTTTAGGTAAATCTGAAATTTCACATAAAATCAAAGAAAGGGCTTTCCTGTGGTTTCGACTTCTGACCTTTTCACCCTTGTCAAGTTCAAATGCCTCTGAGACAAAATGGTGAAGATCTCGGGTCTCTACTACCTACAGTTTTGAGTTGAATCAGCTAGGCTTGACAGTTTCAAGAAATAACAATTTGAAATTTTCAAAGGGCAATAACTCCTTTACTGGATCATCTAATTGCATTGACTAAACAGGAAAATGTTGTGTTGTAAGGAGCTGAACATTTTACCAATTACTTTTCATCAGCCATCTTTTACAGTTTCTGAGTAATAACAATTTAAATTTTTCAAAGATCTCAAATACAGAATCGTGAAACTGATTTCAGTGAACGATGAAAATGTTGTGTCTTAAGAATTGATCATTTTCCCCATTACTTTGTGACTGAAAAGCATAGAAGCAGAAATTACATGGTCTCTCCTATTTTTATTTCACATTTTTGAGGGCAAATATGGTAATGATACAGGGTCCAAAGACCATAGTTTTTTCATGTACATTTTTGTTCCATTATTTGTGGATATAATACTGCAATTAATCAAGGCATGTTGCTAACATAATTGCAAGCAAAATAATTGTGCCACATGATTTCTTCAATAGTGGAGCAAAGCAAATTCATTAGAACTTGATTCTTCAAAAACGAAGTGAACAGCAACTAAAGATGTTGAAGAACATAGCACATCAGATGATTTATAAAATTTGAAAATAATGAATATTGATCTTAACTTAAATACCATTATTCAGTTTTAGCCACAAGCAATTTTCATCAGTACAGACAAAGCTCATAGATTCCTCATCTTCCCTCCTACACATTCTCATCAACTAAATGTCAAGAAGCTTAAAACTTTCACATGAAAAGATTATCCTCAAAGCCATGCACTTCAGGTTTCTATTGGTTGTTCAAAGTCATCAAACACTGTGCTCCTTAGGTTTATTAAAACAGGAAAGTTCAAATGAAATTTTGGGGTTTTCTCTGTTTTATGCATAATTATATATTCTTATTCTACTTTGTCCTCAAACGTTACAAATGAGGGGAAAAAACTGAATTTACCATCCCTACCATGTTATATTCTATACAAACATTTCAAAAATTTCAAAACAAGACAAACAGACTCAACATAAATTTATAATTTGTTGATCTTAACTCTCGGAGCAAAAAAGGAGATTTTTGGTGTCTCAGATTTCACTTATTTTTATCTGAAACAAATACAGCAACTATTGTTTTTCGTGAGCACAGGTAAGTTGAACTTTTGGCATTTTTTTGATAAAATTCTGGACCCCTATATAGTAACAAGTAACTAAATATACTCCTGATCACTCAGATTTTTGGTTAATTAAGTCACAGTCGTAGTAAACTGACTTGACCCTTTGTGAGTCAACTGTAAATCTGTAAACTATAAAAAGAGGAGATACTTGCAGGTTAATGTAACATTATGTAACCCTGAGCACACAAATACTTACATATTTACAATAAATGGATGAGATATTTGAGCAAGAATTTCCTTTTCATTTTTTACATGTTCAATCTGTTTCAGTCGTATAACTTCTGTAATCCTCATCATTTTCAATGCAAAATAATCTTTGTTCTCTTTGTGTCTAGCCAGTGCAACTCGACCAAATGTCCCTGTCCCTGTAAAATATAACAACATCAAATTAACTGCTTTAGTTTGTAATACCTTTTTTTTCTGGCAAGAATAACTTATTCCTATATATGGTGGCCATCTTGGATGCACATCAGGATCATTAAACCAAGAAAAAAATACCTGTGTTTCCGCTAACAGGCTGAAAAAAATTATGGTTGGTAGGTCGGCAATAAATTTTATTTTTTCAGTAGTTTTTACTTATAGGAAAACATCCTGACTTTAACAATGTTTACTCAAAAATGCCAATAAAAACTTAAGGGTCGGTTGGGTTAGCGGAAACACAGGTATTTTTTTCTTGGCCTTAAATATGTTTCTGAAAAGGGATTACATTAGCACCATTTAAGCCAAGATTTTCAGAGGAGAAATTTTTCACACATTTCCCATAGTGTACTATATTTAACTTTTTTCCAAATAGGTAACCATCATGGATGAAGTTCTGAGTCATCAGATACCATTCCGAAAGGGGACCGACTACCCAAGAACTATTCCAGTCAAGTCTGGTTAAATTTGGCCATGCAAGGTGATTTCAGAGGAGAAGATATTACAACATTACTTTCCATAGGGTCCTATATCAAACTATGTTCCACCATGGCAGCCATCTTACATGGAGGACGGAGTCAGTTGATTATAATTTTGAAAAAGGACCACCCAAGAACTATATTGCAATATGCATTAATTGTACATCAATTTGGTTCAGTGGTTTTGGAGAAGATTTTCAAAAATTTTGTCAATTTTCAACCACTCAAAGGCCATGGAGGCCATCTTGGATGGATGCCAGATTCAATTCCGAAGGAAAACCTCCCAAGGACCATCAATGCAAAGTTTGATTCCAAATGGCCAAGTGGCTTCAGAGGAGAGGATTGAAATGTGAAAAGTTAATGATGATGGACGCAAAGTGATGGCAATTGCTCACATGGTCCTTCAGACCAGGTGAGCCAAAAACTACAGACTTTGTCCAGGCAATATGTTGCTCAGGATTCTATATAGCAATTTTAATAAAGCAAGATATTTTGCTAATTTGTCCACTTTA
>JAOXYJ010470459.1:0-14901 GCA_028566555.1 Lithophaga nigra | reverse complement strand
TAAAAATTTACACGATATAATAATAAAATTAAAAAGTTTTAGACCGTTATCACAGAATTCAATTGTTAAAACAACATTTGTCAATAGCTGTTAAGGACAATTAAATATCATCTGAAGAAAATCCTGAATGAGATTGGAAATTTATCAATAAAATACCGTACTCAGGTTCCTTCTTGTAGTATTTAATGGCGTTTAATATCAGGTAGTTCAAAAAGACTTTTTGTAAGAATAAGAAATATGTCGAAGCCATGACATGCATAAATATAGTAAGGCACTTGTGATAATAATCTACAGGTATAAGAATATTTCTTAAATGCTGTATTTTTCTTTTCATCAAAGACGTTTGTTATGCAAAACAGATTGTTTTTTTCAACTTTTATTGCACTGTGAGGACCGGATGCAATAAGACCGATTTTCGGCCACGGTAGAATCGCGTTTTATGTAACTGAAACGGAAAAACACTTCATGGATGAAGCAAATTCAACGTTTTTTCCTGACCACTGCCTCCTTAATCACGTGGTCAGCAATAAAAAATGGCTGTTGAAATTCGGAAGATACGCATTTTCGTACTATGTATAGTATAACGTGACCAAAAATAAGAAATTATATGTTAAACTTATAGAAGAACAGTTATTTTTATTGTTTGTAAGTAAAGATGAGAAATTTAATGAAATAGAATGTTTCATTAAACACACTGTATAAAATATCCACAATGTTAAAACATTCGGTATTTTTTTAAGTTAAAAATATTGAACAAGCATTAAAATGCAACATCCCAGAGTAATAAAATCACTCTGTCCCGATTTGAGACAAAAAATAACATTAAATGTTAAAATCTTCGACTTTTCACAAATATTCATATGAAAGGTCGAAAAGTGCTCACTGAAATAATGTGTAAAGATCAAGATTACAACTCGAAAGCTGGAGTTTTCCATTGAATCAAAAGAGAAATTAGTAAGTTCTTGTACATTCTTACTGCTTAAGTAGTGCATTGAAATTTGGTAATACAAAGATTAAACAAACACTAAAAATTATCTCACTTTTCAGTAGAAATATTGTTTAGTAATCTAGTTTAAATCAAATTTGTGCATACGTATGGCAAAATGTGCAAAATTACGGTAATAAACATTTTTCGCTATATATGGTAGAAGAATTAGATGGTCATGATAAAAATACTTAAATACAATTGAAAAAAAGCTAAAAATCATTCCTGCTGGCTTAAAAATGATTCCACTAAGATGAAGCGTGTCTTCTTCTTTGTCTTGTACAATATATCTAAGTGTAATCGTGGGGCTATTTTTTTTTAATAAATTGAACGAAAGAATACTGATGAGACCCATGTACGATCAAGAAAAAGTTGTATCAGTGCAACAACAGAAATCATTTATACAAAAGCAGATACGACTTTGTACACTATGGTCAAGACAAAACTGATACAAGCAGGAAAGGATACAAAACATACAAAAAATTGTGAGTGATATCAAAAAGTATAACGCTAACGTATTTAAAATTTCTGTCCATTGTGCATTGTCTCCCTTTTCCGCCAAATTCAAATCATATTTAATAGTTGAATATGATCCGCATGCATAGCCAACAAAATCTTTATAGCATAAAATGGTAATTGTACTACTAAAATGTTGTTGACATAATTTGTTGGTTACGCATTTATATCATATATAATTTTCAGAGCGTTTAGGCAGAAGTTGCGCTATTTTCTCATAGACTTAATGTTAAAGTCGTCATATGGTACCCTTCGTTCTCAACCTCTGCCTCAAAGGAAAGACAGGCAAACAGGAAAGTTGTATTATTTTAGTAAAGCGAAAACATTTCGAAGTGTTAAAAACTCACACATTTGATCAAATAATAAAATATGATTTTCCGTCAGAAAGTGGGCCTTATCGGTACCTTATTGCACTCCGTCCTTTTAAAAGTCCGAAACCTGTTGGTTACTTCTTTCATCATTCTAATTTTTTTTTTGAGATACCTACTGGCAAATCTGATGATGGCTAATTTAATATTCATGAAAATGGAGAAAGATTTGTTTGTAATAAAATGACATCAGTTTTAATGCTTTGATAACAATCTATGATACCAAATTTAGTGCACGATATGCGTATTTCGACAAACAATGTCTCATCAGTTGTGCTATTAGAGATGTGGCTACTATATAAAAGCGATATTTAGCCAATTTTAATGTAGACTAAGGTAGCAAAGTGTTACAGCATCTTCACATTAAGACAGGGATTTTTCTAGATAGACCTTCATTTGTTATGGGGTATAAAGTGGGTTCTTGACTTCGTAAAATGTTGGTCATCTTGAGATATTTGGTTGTAACATTTTTCCCTTGAGTTTATGACGTAGGTGAACCATACTATATTTCAGTCCTATTGATAAACAACTTTAAAGCATTAAGTTTGTGTTTTCAATTTCGAATTAGACGCAGTATAAAATAAATATAATACTGAACTGCTATTATTGAATATAAACATTTTGTTTTACTGGATAGCCGATTTTCTTGTATATTTATACTATGCGAACAATAGAATAACCAATAATGTATTCAAAATATCATAGTGTGGACAAGCAAAAAGTACTAATCATAATATATGATTGTCCACCTGGAGCACCTGATGTCACTTCCTGATTTATGGGCTTTCGTTTTTGTCCTAGCTTAGGTTTATAGTGTTGTGTCTGTGTTTACTTCTTTGTCTGTCTTTGTTTTTGATTCCTTGTTGACAGTGGTTTTGTCTGGTACTCTGTATGTAAGATTCCCGAACTTCGGGGATTCTCTCATGCTTCACAAACTTATAAAAGAAAACACTAACAACCAAAGACAACTTAGGAATAAGACCTGCTGTATCATATCTTTATTCAGTAAAGAACACTAAATCCTATTTCTAAGACCGCTATACAATATTTATTCCGGTATAAGAAAACAATGGATACGACCTTATTGCACTCGTAACATGTTTGCAATTAACTGAAAAAAGGAAATTTCATACTGATCAACTAACGCATGACAACTAACTTGAATTTATTGAGCGATGATATTATTATCCTTTTTTCTTTCTTTTTTTTAACATTTAAGAGTAATGTATTTGACAGAAACGATCTAGAATATGAACTGATACAAAAAAACTGTAAAATAACGTAAAAACTCGATGTATCGATACTTCACACAGAGTGTATCAAGATTGTTGCTACTCAGAAATGGAAACTTAACAGTCGATAGTTACAACATCTCAAGTTAAAAACCTAGTGCTTTTGTCTCACTTTTGTCGATTTCTAGGAAAACTGAAGAGTATGGACAATTATTGCTTGCGTCTGGAAATTCTAATTAAACGAAACATGTGGTAACTCAAAATAGAAGAACAAGGTGTTTGAAACCCAAATGTGACTTTATAGGAGGTGCAAATAAGTATGCAAGTAGAAGCGCAGAAGCGCAGAATTTGGCCTTAAACAGCAGTCGCTAAACAGAATACCAAAATACTTCGTCGACTAGGAAGTTTAACATTATGACAAATTTATCTTTTGTGCACTTTTGAATTAGTATGGTTCATAAAATAATACTTGTCTCTACTGCAAATTAAACACTTCCATCAATGTTTACTATACCCATTCGGACAAAATAAGAATATAATTTTAACATACAAATCAATGGTTGACTCTTTCTTTCGTTTCTAATGTTCCATAAACTTGTATATGCAGATGTGAGGTTACAACATCATTATTTTATTCATATTAAACTCATAAAGGAAATTTCTAAAGAACAATACTCAGCTTCTATAATTTCTTTTATTTATAGAAAAACAAGAAGTACTGAATGCTTATTGTGAAACTAGTAGCCTTAGCCAACCTAAACGATATACAGAATAGAATATTGCTGTAAAAATATCACTATTGTATCGGGAAATTTATTAATGCAAATACCAGGCACTATTTAAAATATATATCCATTACTGATATGAGCCAAAATATGTTATTAAATGAGAAGAATTTCCAAAGAGTTTCGTTGAAATCAATATTAAATTTCGTATTCTAAATTTATAGCTACACTATAGCTGAAATATTGCTAAGAGTGTTGTAAAATACTTCAACCATAATATCATATAAGTAAATATTGTCTAAGAAAAGGCAATTCATTCTTGAAATGACACCTTTCATCCAAAAAAAAAAAAAAATGAACAAATAAGAGACTATTATACTTAACCAGAACTGTTTAATCAGAACTGGATAAGTTCTTCAGAAAAAAAATCCGGACTTTTTGGAATTTTACATTCATTTAACTGACGAAAAGGATGTAATATAAGTGTGCTAACTTTACATTAGTGAGGTAAAAACCATTGAATGGGTCTGATATGGTCTAGACCTTAGTGTTTGTCACATCATGTTCATACATCATTGAGTCAGACACTGCTTCCTTTTATAATTCTTTTATTTTATCATTTAAACATTTACATTTCCTCGGTTATTGTTAAAACTACAAGTATGCTGCTGTGATTATAAAGGAAATTTATTTAGATATTGTTTGCAAATTCAAACTAATAATGTTGTTTTTCTCCTGTTATTGCAGTTAGGCTTGGTGTATCCAGGATAAGTCGTTCGCCTTGTTTAGTGAATCATATTTCTATGCATGGTCCTTCATTGCAGAGGAATTAATCGTTACTTAAATGACAGTTTTGACGGTTTTCGTCTTTTTAATCTGGCATGAATATTTGGCTTATTAAATTAATAGCAACACCACCTGACATTTCTGTGAATGCTTGTAAACAATCTGTCGATGAAGTAATGAGTTTTCTTAATATCTAGGCATCAAGCCTATCATTGCACGAACGTATTTTTAAAATTAAGTTTATACTCGGAAATCTGTGCTTATTCACGGTACCTGGAATTTTGGTTGGGGGTGGGGGTGTTTTTGTTTTTGTTTTTTTGTTTGGTCACAGTTTATATTATTCATGTTATTCTAGCGTACTGCTAACAAATGATTATCATAATTTGACAAGATACAGTACAAATACAAAGAAATTTTTGTTTCAATTGTTTTAACGCTGCAGTAAGTAATCTACATACTGTAAATTCGGAAACTAATGCGTGCATTTATTAATGCGAATGTTCGAATGTTGACTGTAATGCGAAATTTATTATTGCGGCACAAACAGAACTTGCTTACAAATATGCATCACTAGAATAAAAATGCGAGTTTTTCTTAATGCGAACTCAGCATTTTTCGAATTAATAAAAACATCGCATTAATTTCTAAATATACAGTAGATGACTTCTGTAAAACAAAAATAATTAAGTTCATGTCGAAACAATTGGTTTCAAATAAAAACATAAAAATAATCTACCATCTATACTTTTAATGGTATTCATAGGAGAATTTTTTCCACTGATTGTCCGTAGTACACGACTATTGTAAATTATAAGGTAGAAAGTTATGGCTTATTCAAAATCACAGATACCAGTTTTACTGCATTCGAAGCCAAAAATATCAAAGCATTGGGAGTACAAAAATCAAAACGGTCTAAAGATAACAGCCAAATCTGGATGAAGTCAACTTTGCGTTGAAACCTTACTTTTAAAAAAATTACAAAATTAAAAAACTTAATTTCGAACAACATGTATCTAATTAATCATGTCAGTACCGAAGCGCTGACTACTGGCGGATGATACCTTCGGGGACTAACAATCCATCAGCAGTGGTATCGACCCAATGATATTAAATAAAAAAAATCACAGATACCATTTCTGCTACGTACGAAGCGCTTTTCTGGATTAACCTTCATCGGGTACGCTCGTGGCCAAAAGTTTGGAAAGGCAGAAATTATCAAAACATTGGAAGCGCAAAAAATAAAACGGGCCTTAAGAGAACAGCCTAAATCTAACTGAAAAGCAAGTTCCAATTTTGGTGGTAAAAACATGCGTGAGGCCCCAAAAAGACAGGTATTGGCCTTGCTCATTATTCAGATTCGATTTTTTTCATAATGCTATAGTGAATGGTGATAATATTTACGATCACTGTGGTTGCCGATAAATATAAAACTGTCGAAAAGTTAATGACTAACAGACCAGTTTTCCAAGCTGCTTAATACAGTGTTTGATTTCGCAACAGTGCAGAAGTAAATGCTTCTATATAGTTTTAGTTTAGATATATGTAGGGTATAATTTTCTTTACAACAGACTCTTATATAGACACTGCAGTCGTATGACGTTTCCATCAAACATATGAGGTCTTTTTCTGGAAATACAAAGTCATTTGACGAGTACATCATATCTCCTCTGATTTAAGGGCATTACGTTTTATTTTGTTTGCGCTAAAAAGTGTAAAACATTAAATCAAAACCACATAAAAACAATATTTAGCTGTAGAGATATCGATATTATACTTGTAACAATTTCTGAAGACTCGTTTCGGTCTATGCCGCCTCCTCCGAAGTCCTTTCACTTCTTTAAATTGTGAATTCTTGTAAACAATCTGTCGAATGTGTTTTCTTAATATCCAGGCATCAAGCCTATCAACGCGCGAATGTATTTTTAAAATTAAGTTTCTACTCGGAAATTTGTGTTTTACAAATTTGTGACTTTTGGTCTATCTAAGGTACTCGGATTTATGTTGTCACAAATTATATTATTCAGGTTATTCTAGGATTATTGTAACAATTAATTATCATAATTTAACAAGATACATTACAACTACAATTAATTTCGTATTTCGACTGTTTTCATACTGCAGTGAGAACTCTACATACATGTTATCTAGGAGCATAAAAAATTAATTTCACCTCGAAACCATTGGCTTCAAATAAAAACATAAAAGCGATATTTGTGTAAGGTATCATGTAAACATAAAAGTAATATCTACGTAAGCTACCATTTAAACTTTTTAACGTTATGCTTAGGAGAATTTTGACTATTGTAAGTTACAAGATAGAAAAATGAATTGCTAATGCTATTGAGAATCACAGATACCATTTTTACTGCGTGCGAAGCACTTTTCTGGATATTTCGTCTGGTAAGCTCGTGGCAAAAGGTTTGGTAAGCCAAAAATATCAAAACATTGAGAGCACAAAAATCAAAACAGGCCTAAAGAGAACAGCCAAAATCTGGGTAAGGTAAACTTTGCCTAAGGTCATAGAAACCTTACCTTTAACAAAATTGCAAAATTTATAAACTGTTATTTTCGAACAACATGTATATAATAAATCATGTCACTACCGAAGCGCTGACTACTGGCGGATGACACCCTTGAGGACTAACAGTCCATCAGCAGTGGTATCAACCCAGTGGTAGTAATTCAAAATCACAGATACCACTTTTGCTGCTTACGGAGCGCTTTTCTGGATTAACCTTTGTCAGGTACCCTCATGATCTAAAGTTTGGAAAGCCAAATAATATCAAAACATTGGAAGCACAAAAATCAAAACGGGCCTAAAGAGAACACCCAAATTCTAACTGAAAATCGTGGAAGTTCCTATTTTGTTATTTTCAAGTTTCAGTATTGCGAATGTCAATAATCAGTAGACATCTCCCGTTATTAACACATGTTAGAACATGTTTATAAGATCTACCTGTCGATGGTAAAAAAGGGGTGAGGCCTAAAAAGACAGGTAATGGCATTCAAATTTTACAATAAAGCTAAAGTGAATGGTGATAATATTTACGATAACTGTGATTGCCGATCAAACACGATCGAAAAGCTAATGACTAACGGCCCAGCTTTCCAAGCTGCTTAATACATTGATTGCTTTCGCAAAAGTACAGAACTAAATGCTTCTACATAGTTTTAATTAAGATACCTAGGTTAGTTTTCTTAAAACAGACTCTGATACAGATTCGCTGTAGTCGTATCACATTAACGACCTAAAAGCTAATAACTAACGAACCAGTTTTCCGGCCTGCTTAATACTTTGTTTGTTTTCGCAATAGTACAGAAATAAATGTTTCTACATAGTTTTAATTTAGATACGTGGGGTAATTTAAAACAAATTCTTATACAGACTAACCGTAGTCGCATCACGTTTCCATCCAACATATTTGGTCTTTTTCTGGAAAAACAAAGTCATTTGACGAGAACGTCATATCTCCCCTGATTTAAGGGCATTAAGTGTTATTTTGTTTACGCTAAAAGTGTAAAACATTAAATCAAAAACACATACAAACAGCATTTAGCTGTACAAATATTGATATTATAATTGTTACAATTTCTGAAGACTCGTTCCGCTCTCTGCCGCCTCCTCCGAAGTCCTTTCACTTCATTAGATTTCTGAGATCTCCCCCTTCACATCAAAGAAAACATTAAAGCTGTCTTTAAACATACTTTCAGTTAATAAATTCATTATCCTTATCAGTAATTTAACAGTTCTTTGATTTGCTTCACATTCAGAAAATGATTTAACGACCTCATTGTAATTGCTTGCAAACCGTTATTATTTGTTTCAATACACAATAATGGCAAATGTGTATTGACGGTAATTCACGAGAAGGATATTAAACTGAAAATTATCAAAATACAAAAGTTCTTCCACTTCCTTCCGGTTGTATGACAACGTTCTATAATTGCATAAATATATACTATTTCAGAAGTTCCTATCATTAATCAAAGACACTAGATTTTACAGCAGACAAATGTGAAGAAAATTTTATATAAATTGGAACTTCGCAGTTTGCAACAATCAAAAGTTGCTATTTAAAAGCGCATTAAAATACTGAAATTATACTACTGCACACAATATGTACGTTTTCAGACAAGCGTCGACAGCGATAAAAGACATTACTGATAAACAGATATAAACACCAACCTGTTATTTGCTTTTTCAATAACTCGTTTAATTGAGAGTGAAACCAGGCCCTGGAGAGCAATAAAACTGAGAAAACTCTTAAATGTGAGGATTTACCTAATTACCATGACAACAGGTAATTTCTAAGGTTTTGATTGGCTGTAACCTTGGCAGCTGAGAAAAGTCTCATACTTAAGAATATTTATAGTTTTATGGTGCAGGGGCCAACATAACCCAGAACATTAATGGGCATAACTATCTGAAAATAAATATCAAAACGTTGCTGGTAATTTTATAGTCGTTACTGCTTGACCATTACGGTTGCACAGATGATCACAGACATTTTCCTTGGTCGTAAATTTTTTTCTTTTCTCCTCGGATATACGACTTTATCCAGCTTTTCACACTGAGCAACGTCAGTAGTGGCGCATGCGGACCAAGGAATGCACACTCTTTTGTAGCGCTTGATTTCACGTCCCGGTTTTGAGGGAGTTCTTGTTGCTCAGTTTTTATTTCAATGTTTCTGTATGACTCTTCTTGTTTTTCGTTCTATATGTTGGTGGGGCAATTAGTCGAATACCGTAAAAATGTTCATTCAAGTCTGAGAAAATGTGCTTTTGTAATTTGCTAAGCTGACCTATGCCTACATACGTTGGCCGTTGCAGTAAACAATTAAAATTTTAATATTTACTGCTGTTTCGTTGCAAAAAAAAAACCCCTCAATTTTCAACAGATAATCTTTTGAAATTTTGACTACCAATGTTAACCGACCCTAGTCGGTACAATTAGGCAGAAATTTGTGAAAAGTCATATCTTCGTGTTTTGTTGAATAGAATGCAAAGACTCCAGTTTGTAACCGATATCGAGACTAGCACAATTGAGCCATCTTTTGACGGTTTTTGAAACCACCACAACTGAACCAACTTATGACGGTCATTGAAACCAGAAGAACTGAACTATCCTAAATCATGTTAAACTTAAATGCTTTCCGGGGAAATCTGATGCAATACTGAACTGAAATTATCTTCTGGGTGATAAGCTTCCAAATAAATTTTCTCTACTCAAAACCATGCAAGATTACCAAATTAGTAGCATTAAATGGTTTGAAAAATTAAAAAACATTTTTTTCAGCTATAAACCTGGTCAAGTTGATTTAAAGCAGCACGACAGTCTGAAATTCAGTATATTTTTGTAAATTACCGCTGTTTATGTTAGAAATTACCAAGTCAATGCAACGAATGATGATTTAGTGGGATCTTTAAAAAGTTGTGCATTTTACCTAAAGATGTAACGACATCATTTTATCTTAAGCTAGAATTAGGACAGATTGAAACTTTAGTCACATGACAATTTTTTCAAAAAGACATTTCCAAATACCTTCTAATATATCCTTTTGCTATCATTTTAACTTATTTAAAGTAAATAATAAATTACAGGAATCATAGGATAGTACCAATGTGACAGGCCTAGTATATCCAAAATTATATAAAAGAATTTCCAATTATAAATAGTCTATTTAAACCATTTAGTTCTAGAATATACTTAACCTGCATGATAATAACCTTAAAAATACTACATGTTTGCGTTATTTTGATGCTTTTCGGGGTTCGCTGATCAAGTTTGCTGATCTTAGTTCACGAAAATTTCTAAAACTAACAATAGCTCGATAATAAAGAGATACTTGAAATGAATGTCAACTGTGATACTACTTATTGTTGGTATGTCTTAAATATTTTTGTGTTAAATATACCCAGATCTTTTTTTCGGAGAACAAAATTGTTTTCCGTTTGAATCCGCCATCAAACAAAGGAAAAAGTGTAACGAAAAAGAAAAAAGTTCATGCTACAATGGTTAATTAATGACTGATAAGGACTGTGAAAAATAACAGCAATTTACTGAACCTAATTGTTTAATGAATGATTCTATCCATCCAGAACGTTCTAATTAACAACAAGTGTCATTCGAAAAATTTGACAAGGATTGTCTTTGGCTTTCATTGACTGTCATAAAAATTGAGAGTTATTCTACATATTTACCCTGTACTTGGCCATTATTAACTGTGCCAAAGACATTATTTCTTAGTTAAAGTCTTTACATTCAGTTAATCTACAAATTCTGGTCTGTCACTATATGACTGTCAGTGTCTGTGGATTGACAGTCACAGAAATTGACATAAATGCTACCGATATCTACCGCTTTTAAATGATTTTAGATTTTGCAAATTTGGAAGGTTGTCGTCTTTGATTTCAAACTTAAAATCCACGTTTTGATGAAAGCAGATTTTTTGTAATGTTAATAAAATTATTCCCGGTGAACAGATCATTGCATTTTGCTAGAGGGACACCTGGTTAAAACAATTGAAAATTGTTGTTCAATCAGCATATCATTCACTATTTCATAATTTTTAATGGCACTTGAAACCTGTGTATTAATGCCAAAATGCTGAAAGGTGTGATCAATATTTTCTGTTTGACGCAATTAATTTTTGGAAATAATTGCCACAGGAACTTTCGTTTTATCATTCACAATGGTTCCGTGATTTTAAATGAATCTTCGCACTTAACAATTGTAGAACGACCATTTTTCTGTATGTCTCTAATTGCCCGATTATAACAATCAAGTGGTTGTCTATCATTTCGGGGCCTTTAAGGGGGATAGATTTCAGATAAGTTCAAGGTGTGACTTCAGGATGGGACAAAAATAAATTTTGAATTAGTTTATGGTATAACGGAAACAAAGCTCTAAAATGCACAAGAATAAGAAAATAAATGGTTTATTTCTTTCATTTCAAGTTTGAAAATAGTTATATCCGTGACGGAGAGACCTCTCTTATCCCAAATAAGATCAATGTAATATCTAACAGATACTCCCCCATTCCCGCTGTGGGTATTTAAAAAGGTCTTATCGGATCAATCTACCCGTTATTTAATTGTTGTAATTACCAGATATATAGTGTCCAAGGAGATAAAAGGATAATTAGCATAATATTAATTAAGATTTCAAAGATCTCTTTCATCCGAGAGTTCTGATAAAGAAGAGAAATTCGATGCTGTGGAAAAGATTCCATCTCTTGACGTAGAATGGGAATTATCTGTATTTAGATGAATCAAAACCATCAAATGATAAACCCGTAAAGGTCAATTTGCGATTTTAATGATTCAACGAGATCATAAGTTCATGATGCAAAATACAGCCACAAATAGACATGAAACCAAATCGCTCTGAAATCGGTGAGAAAAAATTAAAAATTAAGAATATCTGTGTCCTTCTGTCAAATACTACGAATTTTAAAATTTATTAATTTTAACATGAAAGAAATATTATTTTTATAAAATCTAGTTGGTTTTCTTGGTGGTGTTTCTGTGTGTAGGTAGTAAATAAGGTAATAACGAAATACCAAACTCCAAGGCATATTTAAAAGGGAAAGTCCATAAAAACCAACAAAACCGACATAACATTAACCAAATAAACATCAGATACGTAGGCTTCAAATAAAAAAGTCGAATATCAAGTAAACTTGAATAATTTCAATATTCAGCTATATGTCCTTTCCATTTACTATTCCTTGTCTTGTAAAGAGCAACGGCTGTCATATTGTACTTTTCAAATCATTTTACACTTCCTTTTGAAACCTAGATTCTAATCAAATTCGATCATGCAGTCATTCCAGTGCTCTACGACATTTCCTTGCTAATCCATTTCCCGCTAGTAAGAGCCGTAGACTCTAACGTACCATCTATTAGCAATAAAATCACTATTAGCTTAGAAACCATCTTTAAAACAATGGCAGAACGTAACATTTATAGCAATAAAAGCGTGAGAAGTCTGACATTTTTTCTAAACTTCCTATCGAATTGCCATAAACTTCTAAGGTCTTTTAGTGTGGGTGGACATTGTCCATTCGGCAAATTAGGTCAAAGTTCACTGTATTAGTATTAGCGAATTAACAGTGCATAAGACACCTTGAATGTAACTTGAAATACAGTGTAAATTATTTAAAAAAAAGATGCACTTATTTAGACACAAAACTTTCACCGGTTTGATTGACAGGTTCTCAGTTGGGACATGTGAAAGTAAACCTTGAGCAAACTTTAAGAATATGTAATCATGTGGACTGATTTACATTGCACATTGTCAAATAAATTGGTTTGCACTTTCAACAGGACAAAGAAGAAGGTATGACAAGGGCCCTTTTTCGCCCCCTATATTTGTCAAATTTTAAAGTTGTTACTACCCTGAAAGTAAATATGAGACTTGAATACTTCAGGAAGTGATAGGCTTAGCTTGATATCTGATGCAATAGTCAATATTTTGGAGCTCAAAGTCAGTCATTTCAGGGTAAAAGTGCAAAATGCATGAAAATGGCCATTTTTGAAGTAGTTTTGTTGAAAACCAAATATGAGCCAGAGCGGGTACCACAAAGATATTTCATTAGAAAATGTATTTATATACAATACATTGATCCTCCAAATATTTTGTTGGTACTCGTTCTAACTCATATTTATTTTTTGCTAAAACTAGCACAAAAAATGTCTAAAATTGACAATTTTGGTGAAAACACTTAGTTTTGACACGTTTATGACATCACTATAATGTCATAATTAATCAATTTACATAAAATTGTTAATTTCCACTAATAATACACACTTTACTCTAATTTTAGCTAGATCTTGAACTGATTTGAAAATTTTCATTTCAGGGGACATTGACTGTTCTTTTATCCTATCTCCTCCTTTAAACCCTAATATTCCACATTCTAGGTCACCACAGTTCAAATTTAATTTAGACATTTTATTAATTGTCTATGTCAAAAATGCCAACATGGTTTATCTCTAGTGCTATGTTATGACCTTTACTTTGACCTTGAAACTATATATACAGATAAACAACCATTGTACCAAGTTTGAACAAATCTGGATATCAGACTCAAGCTCTATGTGCCTACAAGGTTTCTCTCTTACCCTATAATTGTGACCTTGACCTCTGACCTTAAAATAATAATACTGGATGTAAGACTAATGCTCTATCATGTCTACACGATTTATCTCTTATGCTATATTATGACCTTGACCTTAGACCTCTGACCTTGAAAATGCATAGGGTTCATGGGCTTATGATGACCAACTATTGTACTGAGTTTGAAAAATGCTGGATGAAAGACTCAACTTTTATCTTGCCTACAAGGTTTATCTCTTATTCTATATTATGATCTTGACCTTTGACCTTGAAAATAAATAGCTCTCATGTTCTTATGATGACCAACAATTGTACCATGTCTGATAATTACTGGATGAAAGACTCAACTCTGTGTTAATCTCTCATGTATTATTATAACCTTGACCTTTGACCTTTGACCTTGAAAATTAATAGGGTTCATGTTCTTATGATGAATAACCACTGTACCATGTCTGAATATTACTGGATATAAACAAATGTATTACTATATCACCTCCAGTTTGTTACAACACACAGACACAGGGACAAACAGGTTCCTATATCCACTCCACATCTGTGGTTGTAAGGGGATAATAATCAAGGTAAAGATACCCACTTCAGTGACAAAAGTAATTTAAGTTTAAATGTGAAGAAGTGTTATATTCATCTGGAAGTTAAGCGATTATTTCATAGATGCCAACCCGCCTTTGGCACCATCTGTAAAATAACACTCAATTATGATTATTTCAGTATATCTGAAAAATATTCTGAACTTTGTTTTGACAATGTTCAATAAATGTTTGAATTTTAATGAAAAATAAACCGATGAAGCAGCCATTCCCCTCGCCTGAATATCCTTGTCAGTTCTTATTAGAGTGTAAATAAATTACTGTTTAAGTGTTTGTACTCTAAAACTATAGTTATTATATATCAATGAATATCAAGGTAATGAATGAATTTGTGGTAAAATTTAATGTCCAAGATGCATCATCTGGCCAAATATCAGGGAAGTATGCCTTGTAGTATGGTAGATCTGGATCTAAACACAAAACTTAACCTGAGTCAGTCATGCGGAAAATCTTGGTAAAATTGACATCACGGTCACCTGACGCTACTTTAATGTCCAGGATGCATCACCTGGCCAAATATCACTGAGGTATGCCATGTAGTATGGTAGATCTGGACCTTA
>JAOXYJ010469352.1:0-14906 GCA_028566555.1 Lithophaga nigra | reverse complement strand
GTGTGCGCATTATAAGAGTCCTGAAATATGTATAATTTTTCCTTTTTTTGTACCCAAGACTGGACAATTTTTTCTGTTCTAGTCCACATAAAAAATAACAATCTATAATACCAAATTTAGTGCATAATATGCGCATTTCGATAAACAATGTCTCATCAGTTGTGCTCGAAGCCTAAAAATATGGAAAACCAAAATAACATCTAAAAGGTTGTAGAGCAGAAATAAATGCCAAAACGATATGACATTTACGGCTGACAATTCGTTTTTGGGTTTGACACGGAAAATTATAGCAAACATTCGTTCTATGCTGTCATTTTATCTTTTTTTGTGATCCAGTGCAAATCTCAACTGCTTTTGAAACGAGTTGTGACCCTATACGAAGCATCTCCGAAACAAAAGTACTAAGTATGTGGATTTGTCAAAACCAACTGCTCGAAATAGTACGTGTTTTGATTGTTTCACAGTGAAACAGATTATCAGAATATTAAAGTTCACATTATGAAACTGTAATGGTATGTGTTAAATTTTATATACCATATTTTGTTATTATATAAATTTAAGTTATAATACATGAGATGTAAAAACAAAGCTTGAAAATTGGTAATAAAATAAAAATGTTTTTCTTCTTAATAAATATGCAAAGAAAACTTCAAAGGAATCTATTCCCTTGTTCTGTTTATGTCATACAAATTGTGACTATTAACTGTAATACATATACATTCATGTAATGCCGGTTCATAGCCGTTAGGTATAAATGGTCTCTGTATTTGATGTATTCAGTAAAATATAATGCTAAAAAAGTTTTCAACACAATAACGATTATCTTCAAATTTGAAACCCAGAAGTTCCGAAGGAAAGAATTATTTGTGACTACGGCCATTTACAGTTTATACGTTTAAAACAGTTTTTGAGATATAAAAAGATACTGCTAAGATGTTTAATAGCAAAAGTCCATTACTACATAGCAAAAGGCAAGGAAAGAAACGGCGTATCTGTTGTTTTCCTACATGTACTATTGAATATCCCAATTACCAAGTAATTAAAGAGTAAACACAATACGTGTTCAACTGCCTGAAGCTATAACGCTCACTTCGACGATCGATAATTCATCTGGTGTCTTTTTTAAAGTAAGTAAGTTTTCAGTTCTCTTTTTTAACCGCTGAAGATAGATGAAAAATGAAAGATTGGAGTTTTGACAAGTACATGTATCATCGGGCCATTTTAAATGTGACCCATGCATTTTAAAATCAGTAGAGCCATGTTTGCAAATTTCGAGTCATTTTCACTATTGAATTCTATTATTTTCATCGCCATACTATTGCTGGAATCTATCAAAAATATATAGCACTTATTTTTTATTATTATAACTTAAAACGAATAAACTTCAAAAGTTGCATCTTTAACATGTTTCTGCATTTGAAGCTGCTACCCACTTTGAGTTCGGGCTGCCAATATTTATTTGTAAAATGAAAATTTGCGAAAACTTCAATAAACATACAGAAAAAGTTTTATTCCGTAGAATGTACTTATTTCGATTTACATTTTGTCATATAATTTAGCATTTTTCACTTGCAGTGTATACGTCCTCTACATATAAAACATGTCCTTACCAGGATCTTCAGAAATAAAGATGCTTTTATTTCTTTTTTTCTAAATGAAAACTCCATCTGGATACAAGGAACCACGAACCATTTGTACAATGCGTACTATTCCCTGAGTATGGTTCGCATTAGAACATGCAGAAAACTTCATTACTCATTTTTGTCATTGGCGGATTCAGGCCCTCTGGTCCCTCTTTTTGTCGAAAATTTAGCATAAAAAGGGTAAACAACGTCAATTTTTGGGGTGGAACCCCTCTGTTTCCGATGGGTACTAATTGTGCACACCTACCCGCCGATTTGTTTCTGCATTCTTATGAAGATGAATTTATACAAAATCTTCTCAAAGATAAAAAGAAGAAACATCTCGCTTGATTCTTTTATTTTGTGTTTCGATATATTCATGATATTCTTTCACTCAATAACTCATATTTCTGTGAGTATTGACATCTCATATATACCAGTCAACTAGCCCCATTCCTTAGTACCAACACATTTTCTGCCCCTGCATACGGTGTACAGATATTTCAGTTGATACGATATGCTAAAGCATAGTCTCAGTATGAGGACTTCACTACCAGAAGTGTAGTACTAACAAAGAATGCTACTCCTTCAAAGATATGAGGAAGAACGTTGAAATCAACGCTCTGCGAGTTCTATGGTCACCATCAGGAGTTGGTTGATCATTTTAATGTAACACTATGGCAACTTCCTAGACTTGTTTACATTTTGCTAGATCTAGCATTTCATCTTACCTACCATATTGGACTTATTCCTGGCCACGACTTTTGTATATTGGACATAAGTTTTTCGCATGCGTCCATAGCAGGAGACGCTTTCCTGTCCATGCACCAGGTCACTCCTTATGGCGTTCATGCAGTCACGCCCAATTTGCTTCTCGATATTGTATATTCCTAGGGATTTTGTGAGTCTGGAATTTCGGTATGTTACGCTTCCTTGTACTTTGAACATATCCATGTAGAATAAGGCGGTTACATAAGAAATGTAGCCCAATAACTCTGAGACCTTGAAATCTAACGTATATGTAATCAATTATTCCTGTACAATCATAAAAAGCGATATAAAAACCGCCGAAAGCAAGTGAACAATGTATTAAACAGAAATGATAATGTTCATATAATACAAAGGATACACATACATTGTACAACAAATACCTTTTTGAGTAGAATAAGATTAAGGAAGTTCATAGAACCACGAATCCTGAGGATAAGACAAGATCATCATATTAAAATCTTCCAAATAAAACACAAAAGTGTAAGAAAAAGAATTGACGCATCTATTCAAGCCAACTCGAACACACATATAAATCCAATAATGACATCAGTACTCCGATAAATAATGCAATTAGCAGTAAACTGGAATTATTATCAATTTATGTATAGGATGAAGAATGAAGGTAAGTATTTATATTCATTGAACGGCCGAGAAATCGAAGGGTAGTTTTGAGGCTGTTTAATGAATATATATAAATACCTACCTTTATTCTTTATCCAATTTACAAACTGTCATAAATTTTACGTCCGTCACCACGAGCAGGCGGAACAGTTCAAAGTGTCTATGTCCCAAATAGGTGACATCTTTTCGTCATAGATGAAACAACTGAGTCCTACATATTACTGGACGTGGGATGAAATCGCACGACGGGTGATGCTTACCCTGTCGACGTACCAGGTCTCGCTTCGTTGGGAGTTCGTGCGATTTCGAATTTGTAGTCTTTTAATGGATTTACGAGTTTTGAACTCTGGTTGGTATCGAGCTATTTTTTCCTGAGATTGCCACTGTTTTTGGAGAATGATGACGTAATGGTAAACAATGACTTCATCAGTGTGCGAATTTTTTGTCTGAATCTAGGCAGCTGAAATTCTAATTTTATGCTCTTACAATGGAAATTTGAGTTACGTTCTGAAATGTTCCCACTCGTATTACCAAACGGTAATTTTCCTGCTATCGAATTTAGGCCATTCGATTTCTTTTGTACGTATTTATGTCTTCATGACGACATCTCGTTTGAATACCCATTTGATTATCTTAGAACTTTCAAGAAGACAAAAATATTAAATTCTGTATGCATGCAGGTATAAGAAAATTCTTTTTGTAAACAATCCCATATTCGTAAGAAACGCTAGAATGAAAATTTATAATGATTGTTGATAGTCAAAGCTTTATGTACTCTTTTAAAGACTTAAACTTGAGTTTTTCATCGAAGACATATGTTGCCTGCGCACACCATTTTCAAGAAAGCATCTTTATATCAGAACATGAAATTATACAAGAAATTTAGTAAATCGCCACAATATGAAGAACCTGCTGGATGATTTCACTGAAATGTGCTGTTATAGTAGCCGGATTCATTTGTAGAGAGGAGTTGCGAAATCGGAAGTCAACTTAGATTCAAAGTCCATAATGTCTGATTGAGAAGTTCATTTATGACAGAACAACATTAATAAACATCTATAATTCCGTCTAAGAAATCACTGTAGATACCAACCAGAGATCAAAACTCATGAATCCATGAATCCAACAGCATATTCGAAATCAAACGGTGGCAAATCGCAAGAATTTCTAAAGTAGTGTAACCAGGTGCGCCGAAAGGTTCAGCATACCCTACTATGCTAGTATTGACCGTTAACAGCAAAGTCTGGCTGAATTACCATCCAAGGTATGGGGGTTGGGAAATGCAAAGTCACCCCTCCCCTCTTTTATGTCAATAACGAGTTTTGAAAGTAAACTGATGATTCAAACAAAGTAGCTAGTGCACATTAGCAATATTTAATGAATAATCTGTGCAAGCTTGATGAAATTCTCTTCAAATAGTAATATGAAAAATATATATTTGGTTCTTCATGCATAGCATACTCTGATACCACTGCTGGTGGACTGTTAGTCCCCGATGATATCATCCGCCCAGTAGTCAGTTCTTTGGTACTGACATGATTAATTAGATGGATGTTGTTCGAAATTTAAAGTTTATAAATTTTGTAATTATGTTTAAAGTAAGGTTTCAACTCCCTCAAGCAAAGTTGACCTTAACCAGACTTTAGCTATTCTCTTTATACTCCATGTCACACAAACGGTGTGGCCAGAAAATTGGGATAATTTTTGTACGCCTATATCTTACCGTTTATATCCAATAGACTATATATTTTTCCACGATCAACCGTCCGTATTTTACATTTTTCCTATTTTGCATGGGTAAATACGTCCTTGCCTTTTCCTACGGAGAATTAACATCTTGGTTTCCCAGGGGATCTGTTATTATTTACACAACTTCGTTAGTTCCCGTCATCTTCGTTGGTATCCGGGTAGATATCGTAGTTCTTCGCGGTTTTTCTGTATGACAACAAGTGCTTGCAGAATATTCAACGCTTCGCTTGTTTGAATTTACCGTGGCAGTGCATATGGTGGAATTAGTCATGTTTATTCTGCAAAGTGACCTAACGAGGAATATTTTAAAGCAACCAGACTGTAAAAATGGGATATTTAAGAATACATTTGGTAGTAAATTGATCGGGAAACGTCGATTGTGATCTGACCCAGAAACCGGCTTCACTGTTAATTGGAAGTAAGTTCGAAAGTACCAAAGGGACAGGCAGAAACCGTAAATCAAAAAGAAAATACAACGTTTGGCCAAACAAACACACAAAGACAAACACTGATTACAAAACATAACATAGAAACAAAAGACAGAGCAACACGAACGCCACTAAAACCGGGGGTGAGATCAAGTGCTTCGGAACATAGAAGTCTTTGATGTAGCTGGCCATATCTACTTTGGTTAGGTTTTATGTAAAAATTCATTTCTCAGTTTCTATGCTGCCTAGGATCATGCAACTCGGTGTGGGGATGTATCATAGGGAGTCTGTCAGCACTCCACCCAAAATAGGTCAATTGGACCTACATTTCATGCTTCATTGACTTTAGTTACGTGTTATGTCCGAGTTCATTTCTTAGATACTATGTGGCCTAGAATCATTTAACTTGGTGTGGGGATGTACCTTTGGAAGTCTGTCAGTTTGACCTACATTTCATGCTTCATTGACTTTGGTAAAGTTTTATGTCTTAGTAGCCTATCATGTGTAGTTGTGATAGAGTCAAAGCGGGGGACGCGGCGAACTTTGTAATCGTATGATTATCCTGGTTTAAACTTTAATATCTTTGTCAAATCCCTATGGAAGGACCATGTGAGCTATTGCCATCATTTGGCGTTAGGTCGTCGTCTATCGTTAGGTTTTCAATCTTCTTCTCAGAAACCACTGAGCCAAATGGAACCAAACTTGGCAGAAATGTTCATTAGAGTGCTCTATAAAAATTGTATTTTTGGTTCAGGTTGAAAATTCCACGTGGCGGCCAGGGCCAGTAAGGTGTTTTGATTGGCTGAAAATTTCTAAGATCATCTTGTCAGAAACTACACTACCGATGAAATTGATTGATGGTGTGAATGATCCTGGGGTGATCCCTTACAAAATCATGTTTTTAGTGATGATCTGAAATCCAAGACGGTCGCCGCCGCAGGACAAACCCTATGGGATGTACACTTTAAGATCTTCTGGAAATGATTACGACAGTTGAAACTCAAAGTGTCCATAAATGTTCATTGTAAGATCCTCTACATAAATCATGTTTTTGATGCCGGAATTTCAAGATGGCCACCTCCTTGGAAGATAGTTTAACATTGGACCCTATGGGAAATACACTTGAAAATCTTCTTGGAAACAACTAAGACACTTGAAAGAAAACATGTCCGTAATTGTTCATTGGAAGGTCATTCACCAAAACCGTGTTTTTTATGCTGATCGGAGTTCCAAGATGGCTGCCACCATGGAGCATAGTTTAACTTTGGTTCCTATGGGAAATACACTTGAAGCTCTTTCTTTTGGAAACAATTACGGCAGTTGAAGCTAAACATATACATGAATATTCATTGGAAGATCCTCTCCCATAACCATGTTTTTGATGCCAATCGGAATTCCATGGTCACGGCCTTATTGGAAATGCACTCGAAGGTTCTGCTCTTGGAAATGACCTTTAAGGTCCTCTTCTGGGAATTGACTAAATTCAGTTGAAGCGATATGTACATGGATGATCATTCAAAGGTCCTTTTCCATAACTGTTTCTGGTTCCGATTGGAATTCCAGGATGGCCATCAACAACGAATATAATTTGACATTGTACTCTTTGGTAAATGCACTTGAATATCGTCCTGGAAATATCTCGGAAAGTTGACCCATACATGATCATTGGAAGGTGCTTAATCAGAACAGTGTTTTTTTGTACCGAGATGGCTTCTACCGTGGAACATACTAATGAGAAGTGTACTTAAAGATCTTCGTGGAAACGACCAAGACAGTTGTTGAAGCCAGAAATGTCCATTTAGAGTTTTTCATCAAAGTCATGATTTACTTACTTACTTACTCCCTGTACATTGTCAAGTCTGGTTAAAAACATACATATTTTTCAAGAAAAATAATTAAAACACAAGAGCTGACACACAAATATGTCTCGCCTGCCTCCACATGTCGCAAGGGACTTAATCAGAAAAACTTATAATGGTCAATGAAGTGTGAAAATGAGGTCGAGTTCGGGTGACAGGTACCTGACTAACATGTGCATCCTAGGACAAATGCACATACCAAATATCAGTGATCTACCATTCCTTGTTACTCAGAAATGGACTTAATCATGAAAAATTAACATGGTTAATGAAGTGTGAAAATGAGATCAAGGTCAGGTGACAGGTATCTGATCACAAGTACACCTCAGGCTTAAAATCATACAGCTGAAAAATTATGCCTCGTATGAAAGCCCTTTTTCGCTCTAAAAGCATACTTTGAACACTGCCGCGGTAGACAGTAAAGCTAGGGAATTTTGTACCTTGTGTTTTGGTGACCTGATACTACACCACTGTCTATATACGACACAATTCTGTCTTAAAATAACCTTAAACCCCTACCCAGTATTTCAAAAATAGTTTTTTCTTACTCAGGCACCTGCAATACTGGATTGCGGTTAAATTAAGGAGAGTTAGGCTTAAATTTTGCAATGAAAAGAATACTACAAAGACCAAAACCCAGTTTTTAAATTTCTTTATATATTTTATATATGTCCCCGATTGCTATTAAAACTTTCATAGGTTTGTTGACTAGTTTGTATCATGTGCCTCCTCCCCCCCCCCGGATAGACTCGCCCATCTTTTTTTCATAAGTAGTCAAAAACATATGAAATCCAAGCTTGATAATCATGTAGTCATTGGAAAAACCCTTTGGTAATCGAATAATCACCTCGAAAACGGCTTGATAATCACATAATCAAAAATTCTTATACCACCCCTGGTAAAAGCTTAACCAGTCGGTGCCTCTCTTCATGTCAAAACAGAATTTTACCGACCGTATACAAATCTGTATATGTCACATTAAATATTGCATTTCTTTAGTTTTGCGAATGAATTTGCAAATTTGTTGTTTTTACGACTTGTTCTAATATTTCTGCGTTAGATCAGCTCAGAGGCCAAACAAAGCAATATTTTATAGCGAGCGGTTGTGACTGTGCTGCCAAAAGTTTTGTCTTTTACCTTATCACTTCGTGCTATATAGAATCTGATGTAGTCCGAGATGACGTCATTTACTGGTCCATGGATACATTTCCATTGTAAACAATGGAAAATCCCTGTAAAGAAGTAGAATAACCGCCGGTATTCATAATACTTTTTATATAGGGGAAATATATTGCTGGATTTAAGTTGCACCTAATAGGATCTTGTAAAATGTCATAAATTTAACGATACACGGTTTTTATATGTCGTCCAATTTAAGCGTTTTAACAACAGGTGACATGGACTATAGGGTTCGTTAAATATGATTTTTGTGCTCGTACTGGTGTGATATTTTTTTGGCTTTCCAAACTTTTTGCAGTGAACGTACCTGATGAGTGTTAATCCAGAAAAGTGTTTCGTACGCTGTAAAATTGGGTATCTGTGATTTTGAATTGAAATATTTTGACAAAATTTGAGATTTCAAAATATTTCTCAATTTATTTTTTCAACACATATATTTGAACATACCTTGCATGTGGAACCAATAAGATATTTTGTATGTTACTTGTTTAGGAAGTACTTGACTTATGGTAGAAATATTAAGCTGCTTCCGCATGCAGGACATAGTTAAATGTTAATCTGATTTATTACTCTATCGGATATTTTTCCATAGCCGTAATGCTAATGACAGGAAAGATGGTATTAAAAGCTAATGATAGGAAAGATGGAGTTTAAAACTAACATATTTTAGTAAGACAAGGGTGACTAAGAAAATTGTACTGGATGTAAAACATAAAGTAACAGAACTATTTAAATAAGCGAAGCTAGATAAGATTCCTGAACAAAAAAAACGTTTCGGCTACTCCATGGGCCGATCTAGGACCTTATTGCAACCCATCTTTTGTAAATGTGTTTCAATAAACAGATTTATCGGAGTAAATCATTTTTTGTTTAAGCTCAGTCTAAAGTCTCGCAAGCTTTTGTCATCATATAATACTTTCACAAACGTTTCACAAATCAAGATTTGTTTTTGTCACTTAATCAAAACCCTCAATGAATCTTCTTCAGTTAAGATACAAAAATTGAACAATTGGTGTTTAAATCCAGCAAATATGTGATTATGAATGAATAAGTAAATATATATGTTGATAGCATGTCCCAGAGATGGGGTATAATTGCGCAATATAACATTATAATGCATGCGGTTCAGTTTTAAGTTTTTTGTATGTTTGAACAAGGTCCTGAAAAGTTTGCCTTTAACTGACTGATTTCAAATACAAATCAATTTAAATCCAGAAATGTTTTTCATACTTCATACTGGTGAAAACATTTTTATTTTGGGGTTCAGTGACCCCTATAAACCATTTATTTTCTAATCAAATTTGTTGATAGTTTAAGATTGCATCGCGGAATGGAAATAAGAAAACTGAAAGATAGTAACACTTTAATTCATGCATATGCACGATACATTTAACTGTAAATTCCAATGGCTACAGGTAAATGTCACAATTATCTAAGGTTTATCATTGTATTCAACATGAAAGGTATTTGATATGGATGTATTTAGCATATTGTTTAGTGTCTATGTTTCGGAGTAGATCATAGCACGATGTCAAGTAATGTATTTGATGTGATAGTTGTTGGTGCAGGAATTGAAGGCTCTGCTACTGCCTACCAGCTGACAAAGAAAGGAAAATCAACACTCCTTCTAGAACAGGTACTGTAGAGTCCATGGAAACCATTTTACTAATTAAACATTAGCAAGAATAAGTTGATTTCTTCATTAAATACACAAGACTTTATGTTCAGACGTCATAAATATTTTACACACAATTCAAACACCTAAAGTCGTACCATTTCCTGAACGTTAAGTAATAAGTTTTAAGGTAAATAAGGCCGTCATTAGCATTTTTATTTCATTAACATTATTACTAATTTAGTGGTGATTTGATATTTTTAATTTCCAAAATATTTATATACAAGATGATTAAATATTAATGCACGTATTATAGTAAAATATTAATTCACGCATAATGAATTACTTTTACACGTTTCCAAGTACGTATTGAAAATATCTTCCATGAAAAAGTGCAAATAACATAAGAAATCAACTTTTAAACAAGGGAGGTAATTCGGTAATATGAAATGCACTGAAACTTTAATTTATTTAACTTATTACCATTACTTAGTAATTTAAGATGGAGATGAAATTAGCTTGGTGAACCCATTTTTCTTTTTGGTAATTGATAATATATCATAAAAGCAAACTCTGTTTAAATTTTCTGAAATTTTTAACGGTGATAAATAAATATATTATTTCTGAAATTTTCTTATATAAACCTTTAGAATTTACAAACATTGGGCTACTCCGGTCATTGCGAAATATATCATAATCTAGATCAGAAACATGCCCTTTTCAATTTGAATTATTAATATACTTACAATAAGCTAAACTTATGCACACTTTCACAGAATTTTATTGTATAAAAAAATTTTCATTCAGGTGTCCTTATTCACCTCTAGATACTGTGGGATTAATAATTAATCGGACACATGGACAGCGTTTGTAACCAGAAAGTGCTCTATGACTGATATTTTCTAGAAAGTTCGAGATGCTATGGGCAACTGTACCACTTAAGTCTGTATTGGAAAGGAAATCGTCCTAGTGTAGATTAGAATGATATAAATACTGGCATAGGAAATAACACAAAATGTTTATCACGAGTGACCATAATATTGGAAATTCTTGAAAACTTTGCAAAGACGCAGTTTTCTAAAAATAGTATAAAATTATTTATGTTAAATATTTCCAGTTATTTATTCCGCATAACCGTGGCAGTTCTCATGGTCAAACGAAAGTCACCAGAAAAGCATACGGAGCGTTTAAACATTATGAAGTAATGATGGAAGAGGCATTTAAGTCTTGGGACCAACTTGAAAAAGAAAGCAATACAACTCTTTACCTGTAAGTCAGTTGCTGTACATTTAAACAGCCTGTTTTAATATATTTTAGATCCTCAGTTGTGTTCCTTTGGTAATGTGCATTAAATATTTTGCGTAGACTGCTATGCAATTACAAAGATGATATTTACAGAAATAAATTATTTTATGGCGTGCTCGGATCCACTTCAAGTTGAAGGATAAGCTAAAGATTTCTCGGAGAAATAACTATTACTTGAAGCAAATATATACAAACACAAATACATTGTTTTGTTAAGCGTGTTGATAAGGTGGCAAGGACATCGTAAGGAAGAAACAAAAATATGATCGACTTTACCCCCAAATTGATTTATTTTGTTTTCCGCGCTGCACTAGCCACTGGCGAATAGTACTCAAGACACCTCTAATTATCATGGAAGATTCTCCAACTCTCCAAAGAAATAGAAGACGACTATGACCGAAATATGAATGAACTGAATTTCAAGCTTAAATAGCTATTTCAATCGCACATTATTTTGTATAAATCATTTTAAAGAAAAAACTAAGTAAAATATTGTTACAAATGATCTCTGATGCTTACTATTGTTTAGTCTTGGAAAAGCTTTTTATTCGAACAATTTATATCTAAAACGTAATCCATTTTGTATGTATAATTTAAGTAAAACTGACATGCTATATGCTGGTCCAGCGGACAACCATTTCATTCGGGGAACAACAGAATTTGCCAAGACAAACGGAATACCTATCGAAATTATAGACAGAAAAGACATAGGAACAAAATACCCACAGATGCTATTTTCGAATGATCATGCGTACATTTTGGAACATAGTGCTGGTATACTATTGGCTGATAAGGCACTTAATGCTTTTCAAGTAAGTTTGATTAAATTATCCGGCCAAGCGGGCTACGTAAGCTATTAACATCGATTTCGAATTTTTTTGATAGTTCAGTCGTATTTATCATATAGAAACATATAGAACAACACTTGGAAAAATGTTCCACGGTAATGCAATTTCGAAATCATGTTTAACAACCCTTTCTGCTATTCAACGTTGCCAATAAGGCTACTTGTTGGCCAGAAATAGATATGTTTCGAAAATTGTTTTTGTTTTTAACCCCACGGCTGACATGAACCACGAAAGAAAAAATTATTCAACGATTTTATTCCATAAATTTAAATAATACGCCATAAATTTAAATAAGACGATATATTTGCCGATGTATACTTCAGGGTTGCGTTGAACAAGAAAACATAGAGTTCAAGATTACGTTGTTACAGTTCCTGAACAGATAAAACTATATCGCGGAAGCCCTGTTAAATCAAAAACATCTTGGTATTTCGATTTTCAGTTGAAGGTCCATTAAAGGACCAAAAATTGATGGAAATAAAAATGGCTAGAGATAAAAACTCTCCCCACATGTTTGTTTATGGTGTTTTCTTTCAATTTGAAATTGTGGTTTATCATTCCTTAGATTTGCAATAAGGTATTGGATTTCAGAATTGAGGGTCAAGCTCATTAAGGGGCCAACAATATCGATATAGATAATTCGGCTTATAACGTGTTGTTCAGCATTTTAATTTGGTTTAGAATTGCTGCTTATCTTCTATAGATCCACAGTAATGTCTTTGATTCCGGATTTGAGGGCCCATTGTGGGGCAAAGGTCAAAACGAATGCATCTGTGTGTGAGGCGTAAACTTCTTTCATATTTTTTCTCGTTTTATTTTGCTTTAGGATTTTAGATTATTATATGCAGATGAACAGTAAGGTCTGGGGATTTATTTGAGGGGTGGGATCTACTAATGGTTGATAAAAAGCCAATCAGCAGCATTTATTTGGAAATTGGCCTCCTGCCTGAGGTTTTGCTTGTTTTTTTGTTTTTTGTTTTCAGTTTGAGATTCAGGATCATTTTATGGCCCAAAAAGATAGAATTATAAAGATAAGCAAAATACAAGAGAGTTCACATATGCATAGATATTATATATCGAACTTTTGATATGTGAACTTAATTGTATTTTGAATTCACAGTTGCTAAAATCTTCCAGTTCCTACCATTGGTCTTGACCCTTTACCTTGATCGAGATCACAAGGTCAGACGTCAAGATCATGACCAAATACACAAAGTTTCACTCTCAGCTGCTTTAAATCATGTATTTCTCCGTGAAAAAATAAGTCAATTTCGAAACATTTTCAGGCGTACATGTGTCCTGTTAGTAACCAATTTTATTAGTAACAGTTTTTTGATGTAACACAACTATTGCTGACCTGCATTTTGCTCGTTGCCACTGTCAATAAAATGTCTTCTTATGATAAGTACTAAATGTTAGCTATTGTAACAAATTTTGAACGCGTCATAGTACCATAAAAAGTAACGAAAGGTGCCAAAGAAATTGGAAGGTGTAGTTATTTGAAAATAAACTTGCTTTCTACTTTTTAATATTGTGCAATAGAATTGTTTAATACGCTTGTCTATTTATCACATAGGTGTGTGAAACAGTTAATACATTTGTACAGAAGTGCCAGAAATAAGGTATCAGATACAGGGAAATTTTAAAATATGTAGATAAAATGTCAGACAATAGAAAATATCAATTCGATACTTTTCAATTTGTCCCCTTATCAGCTTTTTATTTGCAATAAAAATGTGCAATACCAAATCTCCATTCTTCAAGGCGAATATGCAGCATGTCAAACACGAAAACATGTCACTACGTCTCAAACATGCAAGGCAAGTTGAGACTGTTACTTGAATAAACTGCATAAAATATGTCACCACGTCAGAGCTGTGAGTAAGGAATTAGACATGTTACAACAGTTTGTGTAGTGGAGGTGAAGTTAAAACAGTGACTACTCTTTAACGTTTGCAGTAAATGCTATACTTTTGAAAACAGCAGGAAGAAAATCAAATGAAAGCTTTAATTGGTTCATCACCCCACATTTTTGGACCCCCTACCTGCAGAAATTGATGACTTTTATGTTTTTAGATTTTTTCGGAAACCAAAATAATGGTTTGCTATGGATGGTGACAGAAAGTTAGAAGTGACTTGTCTGAAATACTTTTATCACCTAATGATTTGGTACTAACGAAAATGGAATACAGAAAATATGTCAGCAATTATGGACGGCTTAGATGTCAATTAAGAAGGAATTCGTTCACTATCACATTAAAAATAAGTGTGTTAAAAGAGTTGATCCATTATTTGTTCTCAGAAAATAGTAGTAGTAGCAGAGAATATAAAATCTGAATTGAAAAAGGAATATTTAATAGCTGTAATCAGACAGCGCCTTGGTCTCTTCATTTAGACCGATACTTTTCATAGCCTTGATAGAGATTTTGATAGAGCACAAATCTAAAGAAATAGCAAAAAGTGAATGATAAACTATGATTAAATTCCGGCTTAATATTTTTACAAAATGTCAAAGAATAAGGACTGTGAAATGAAACATCAGGGATTTAAGTTGCATAATACAGCCTTAGTTTTCTAAGTGCCAATACTTTTAAAAATTTTAGTTTTACCGAAATATGCAAAGAACGAGTAGGTTTCTTTTTACATTTTTTCCATTTATTTACACGTCCGGAAGGAGCCTCCTTCCTGAAGAAGGGATGTAGGGTGTATCTACATAAGACAACAATCTCACGTTGTATGTTACCATTTTTTAATTATAGTCTTATGCACTGATTGAGTCAGTATTATGTATGAATACCAGTTAAGCAAAACAGTACCCATAGAGCCTCTAGTTGCCACCCAATACCCACCGTACTTCATTTGATGATTTCCTGTAATGCGTACAATACTACAGACATATCATTCAGATC
>JAOXYJ010468247.1:1635-14909 GCA_028566555.1 Lithophaga nigra | reverse complement strand
TAAAACATTGACATCTACGCCAGTATTCAATGAAATATTTATATCTTCATCAATATTAAATGAATCAACCACTGCTACATCAATACTGAATGAAACATTAACACCTGCGTTAACCTTAAATGAAACATTTACACAAACATTAGCACCGAGTGAAATAGTTATTTCTACATCGAATATAAAACCGTCTCCATCAACACTGAATGAAACGTTTACATTAACATCAACAATGAGTAATACTCTAAATCCTACGCCAGCGATAGGTAGTGATTTTACACTATCGTCAACATCGAATGAAATATTTAAACTAACAATTATACAAAATAAAACAGATCCAGCTACTTCAACAATGAATGAAACAGTTAAAGCCACATCAATCGCAGATAATCCTTTCACAATTCTATCAACACTGAATGAAATATATCCACTTTCTTCAACATTAATTGATATGCTCCCAACAACATCGATTATAGATACAATACCGTCTTTATTTATGTCGACCCTGAATGAACGTGTCAATTCCTCAACTACACCGAGTGAAGCTATCGCCTCGACTTCATTAGATATTACCGCTGCACACACATCAACTTTGAATGAAACATTCATACTTGATTCTACAACAAATACTACCACGTCATTTATTTCAACATTGCCATCTCACTCAACGCTAACGGAAACAGGTACAAATACATCGATTATAAGCGCTAAACTTGAATCAACATTAAGGGAAACATTTACGGCTATATCAAAATGGAATGAAACCTTTATCCCTACATTAACATTTAGTGAAATGTTCATATCTACATCCATAATGAATACCACTTCATCTAAACTGAATGATGTATTTACATTTTCGTCAACATCGAATGAATTAATTGTACCTTCATCGACATCAAATGAAGATTCTATACATACATCAACATCAAATAAAACGTCTACATCTACATCAACATCAAATGGAATTCAAAATATATCGGTGTCGAATGAAAACGTTTCAACCACATTAACATCGGAAATGTCTTTCACTTCTGCATTGACAATAAATATTACTTTATCTCCACCCTCAGCATTGAATAATACATTTGCAACAATTAATGAAACATTTATAATTACATCAGCATTTAATGAAATATTTGCATCTACTTCATCATCGAATGAAATATTGACGTATGAATCAACACTAGATGAATTATTAAAACTTAAATCAACAACGAATGAAGTATTCACTCCGATGTCGATAGTGGATACCTCTTTCATGTCAGAAGTAACTTTGAATGAAACATTTACGCTTTCATTAACACCTACAACAATACTTAAGGAATCATTTACACCTACATCAACAACAAATGAAACATCTAGAAACAATTTCACAGGAAACGATTCATTTATACCGATACCGACAGGAGATTTTAGTATTTCATCTTCATTCATATTGACTCAATCATTTCCATCCACATCATTTCTGGATAAAACATTTTTACACACATCAATCTTGGATGAAAGTTTTAAACCTTCATCAACAACAAATGAACCATTTACACAGATGTCGCTAATAGATACGATTTTTACATCCCAATCAGTATCTAACGAAACACTTACATCTACACCGATAACAAATATCAGTCTGATGTCAACTTTAAATGAAACTGATGTACCTTCATCGACATTATCTGAATCTTCCACGTTAACATTGGTATTAAATGCTACTTTGAACCCTTTATCAACACTAAATAAAACATATACACCAACATCAACATGGCATGAACCCTTCATATCTGTATCAATATTGAATGAAACATTTGCACCTACATCGACGATAAATAATAACGTGGTACATACATCAACATTAGATGAAACATTTATACTTTCATCAACATTGAATGAAAAATTTACATCTACATTAAAATTTAATGATACATTTACATCTTCATCGGTAATGAATATATCGCTGACAAATTCCACGTTCAACGACACATTTATACCATCCTCAACATTGACTGAATTATCTACACCTACATCAAATGACGAATTTACACCTACATTAACACTGAATGGATCTTCTGTATTTATATCGATTGTTAATACTTCTTTGACGCCTACACCAGCACTGGCTGCAATATTTACGCCTGTGTCAACAGCAATTGAAATATTTACATCCAGATCAACATTAAATGAAACATATACAACTACGTCGGTCATCAATTCTAATTTGCAAATAACCTCAATATTCAATGATACATTTTCATTTGAATCAACACTGGCAGAAATGCATATAACTTTATCCACAATAAATACTAAATTTACGCTTGCAAAACCGTTAATTGAAACATTGTCATCAAAATGGAATGAAACATTAACACCTTCTTTGGCATTAAATGAAAGATTTTCATCTTCTTTATCATCGTCATCAGCATTATTTGAAACATTTGCCGTTTCACCAACATTACAGGAAACAATTACACCTATATCGATAAAAGATACCAATCTTGCACTAATATCAACATCGAATAAAACAGATACCCTCACATCAATGCCTGTCGGTACATTTACATCAACATCAGTATTGTATGACACTTTTACACCTAACTTAACAATGAACAAAGATTTTTCACTTACATCGATGCAGGATACTTCTTTCAAACCTCAAATAGTGTTGAATGAAACATTTGCATCTTCATCAACTATAAATACTACATTACCTTTCAATGACAATTTGATGCCTACATCAATTTTACGTGATAAATTAACTTCCTATTCAACATTAAATGAAACGTTTACATCTACATCAATTCTGAATGAATTTATTCTTCCATCAACACTGAACGAAATTTCCACACCCACATCATTCACAGACACTACTTTGCTACTTATCTCATCAACATCAAAACAACTGTTTACATCTACATCGATGATACATACTGACTTTACATTTACATCAACACTGAATGAAATATTTTCACCAGCATCAATCCTGAATGAAACATTGCCACCAAATTCAACAATGACTGCAACCTTTACACTTGTATCGACTCTGAACACTAATTTAGCACTTAATTCTACAGTAAATCAAACACTTTCACCTACATCCACATGGAATCAAACATTTACATCAACATCGACAATAAATACTACTTCGACGATGACAAAATCAGAAGACTTATCATCAGTTATACCACTAATACTATATAGTGTTTCTTCGGAGATTTCATCAGTAACGGAAGTAATGGACAAATTGTCATCATCAGAAGGAGTATTTTTAAGTACACCAGTATTTACTTCTATGTTTTCATCCGAAGCTGAATCATCTATACCAATAATAGATGTTACATCAGAATCAGTCATTAATATTGTGTCACCGTCAACAGATGGATCAGTGGGAAATATTATTTCATTACTACCAACAACTGACATGTCATTATCACAGCAAACAGAATCAGTCATTAATATTGTGTCACCGTCAACAGATGTATCAGTGGGAAATATTATCGCATTACTACCAACAACTGACATGTCATTATCACAGCAAACAGCATCTATTACATCTTCAAATGTCATGGCAATATCACAGATATCATCTACATCTGTTAGTGATACTGTGTCGACTGAGGAGGGAGGATTTTTATCGACATCAAGATTAACGATGTCATCGGCAGTGTCATCATCAGTAATTTTATATTTATATCAAACAGATACCAAGCCGCCATCTGAGGTAGCATCGTCAAATTTATCTGCACTAGATACCGTATTGGTTACAGATGTTATATTGTCATCAAGATCAGTTATAGATACCACGTCGCCATCAGATATCATATCATCATATCCAACAATAATAGACACCATGTCGCCAGCAGAGGTGGTATCATTAGATACATTTATACCTGATACCGTTTCTTCAACAAATGTAGTATCAACACCACTAACCGATACCTTGTCATCCTCAGATATCATACATACTGCATTAAAAGATATTATGTTCCCATCAGGGATAGAATCGTCTAATAAATCTGTACCAGATATGGTATCGTTATCAACGTCAATTATAGATACTGTATCGCAATCAGAAATCTTATATTCAGTGTTAACAGGTACCGTGTCGCCATCTGACGTAGCATCTTCAGATACAACTTTACCAGATATCGTATCGTCAACAGAGTTGATATCATCATCAACATCAGGGACAGATATCGTTTCACAATCACAGATGTTAAAGTCATATCTAACATTAGTAGATACCATGTCGCCATTAGAGGTAGCATTGTTGAATACATTTGTGCTAGATATCGCATCATCACCATCGACGTCACTGATAGATACAGTATTGTCACCATATGAAATATCGTCATATAGCTTATTTTCAGATACAGTGTCATCATCAGAGGTTATTCCATCGTATTCAGTAGTATCCACAACCTCGACTGCACAGGATGCATCATTAAATACACTTATATCAAATATTATATCGTTAAAAGATGTGGTATTATCATCGACACCTCTGTTTGATAGCTTGTCATCGGTAGAACTCTTATCATCATATCCATTATTATCAGAGACTGTGTCGCCAATAGAGGAAGCAATGCCAGATACATCTTTACCGGATTTCATGTCATCGACGAATGTTGTATCTACGTCAACATCACTAATAGATGTATTATCACCGTCAGCTATCTTATCGTCATATTCAGTATTAATAGATACTAAGTTGTCATCAGCTGTCATGTCATCAAACATATCAGTACTAGATAAAGCATCATTCGCGGATGTAATATCGTCATCAACATTTCTAACAGATACCGTGTCATCATCAGATATTATATTGTCATCCACACCGTTAATAGATATTGCGACTGTTTCAGAGATCTCATCATATCCGACATTTACAGAAACTGTATTACTATCAGACGAAGTGTCTTCAACTACATCTGTATCAGATATTGTACCATCAACACATGTAATATTTTCATCAACATCAGTGATAGATATTATGTCTTCATCAGAGATGTTATCTTCATATAAAACATTAATAAACACCATGTCGCCATCAGATGCAGCATCACTGAATATCGTACCAGATATAGTTTCGTCATCAACGTCAGTAATGTATACTGTATCGTCAACAGATGTAATATCGTCATACATGCCACCGAAAGGTTCCGACTTTTCAGTAGAGATTATGTCATCGTTTCCTGCAGTAGTAGATACAAGTTCACCAACAAAGAAAACATCATCAAATACACCTTTACAAAATATTGTATCGTTAACAGATATGGTATTGTCATCCACATCGTTAATAGGCAGCTTGTCATCAGCAGAGATCTCATCATCATATCCAATATTAACAGATACCATGTTGCTGTCAGAAATAACATCATTGAATACATCTGTAATACATTTTTTATCGTCAACAACTGTAATATCGTTATTCACACCGTTGATATTCAGCTTGTCATCCTCAGAGATCTTATTATATTCAACATTAATAGTTACTATATCACCATCAGAGGTAGCATCGTCAAGTACATCTGAAGCAAATATAGTATCTTTAACGTCAATGACCGATACCGTGTTGTCGTCTTCAGAGATCTTGTCATCATATCAAACGTTTATAGATACCACAGATTCTATGTCGATATCACAGGCAGTGTCATTAAATACATCTGTACCAGATACCGTCTCATCAACAAATGTAGCATTGTCGTCATCAGAGATCGTATCATATCCATCACTTATAAATACGGTGTTGTCATCAGAGGTAGCATCTTCAAATACATTAGTTCTAGAAAGCGTATTATCAAGAGATGTAACATCGTCATTAATCTCAGTGACAGATATTAAGTCACCAACAGAGATGTTATCTTCATATCCAACATTGATATATACCATGACTTCATCATTGAATATGATTGTTCCGGATAGCATATTGTCATCACAATCAGTGATAGATACCGCGTCATCATCATCAGAGATCTTATCAAAATTAATAAATACTGTATCTGAATCACTAAATTTATCTGTACCATATATCGTGTCTTCATCTAATGTAGTATGGTCATCCACGCCATTGATAAATATTGAGTCGTTAGCAGCAACTTTATCTTATCTAACAATACCGATAGATTCCGTAACATCATCAAAGATAGATAGTATGTCAGCATTAGATGTATCATCATCAAATATATCTGTAACAGTTATCGTATCATCAGCAGATGTACTATCGTCATCCGCACCATTGATAGATAGCTTGTCGTTATCATACTCAACACTAATAGACACCATATCGCCATCAGAGGTTGCATCTTCAAATATAACTGCACCAGATATTGTATCGTCAACAGATGCGATATTGTCATTAGCATCAGTGACAGATATTGTGTCAACAACTCACATGTTATCGTCATATCCAACATTAATAGATACCATACCGCCATCAGAGGTAGTATTATCATATATATCAATATTAGATATGGAATCGTCAACAGCTGTAACATCAGTGACAGATACCGTTTCGTCATCAGAGATTTTATCACCAAATCCAACGCTAATAGATACCATGTCTCCATCAGTGGTAACATCATTAAATCCATCTCTACCAGATATTGTATCATCAACAAATATAGCACCGTCATTCAGATCGTCGATAAATACTGTTTTGTCATCAGAGATCTTATCACATCTGACACCCATAAATAGTAGGACACAATTTGAGGTAGCATCTTCAAATTCAACTGTATCAGATATCGTATCGTCAACAGACGTGATATTGTCATTAAAATCAGGGACAGAAATGGTGTTGCCATCACAGTTGTTATCATCATATCCAACATTAAAAGATACCATGTCACCATCAGACGAAGCATCACTGAATACATTCGTACAAGATATCGCATCTTCATTAACGTCAGTGGTAGATACCGTATCGTCATACATCCCATCGGTGGATTCTAACTCTTCATCAAGAACTGTGTCATCGTTTATAGTATTAATGGATACAACATCGCCAGCAGAGGAAGCATCATCATATATATCTGTACCAAACAGTGTATCGTTAATATATTTGGTAATGTCATCCACAACATCAATAGACAATTTGTCGTCAGCAGGGATCTTATTATCATTCCCTTTCTTAATAGATGCCATTCCAACATCAGAAGTAACATCACTAAGTACATCTATGCCAGATATCGTATCTTCAACAAATGTAGTATCGTCATCCACAACGTTAATAGATGCAGTGTCTTCATCAGAGATCTTATCATATTCAGCACTAATAGATACCTTGTCGACATTAGCGATAGCATCTTCGAATACAACTGTTCCAAATATCATATCGTCTACAGATGTGACATTGTCATTAGCATCATTGACAGATGCTGTGTCAACATCACAGATGTTATCTTCATATCCAATGTTAATAAACACTATGTCGCATTCAGACATTGTATCACAGAATACATTTGTACCAGATATCACATTGTCATCCACGCCAGTGATAGATATCATATTGTTAACAGATGAAGTATCGTCATACATTCCATTAATAGATACTTTATCATCATCAGAGATCGCACCATCGTATCAAGTGGTTATAGACACAAATTCAACAGCACAGGAAACATCATCAAATACACCTGTACCAAATATTGTATCTTTGACAGATGTAGTTATGTCATCAACATCTTCAATTGATAGCTTGTTATCGGAAGAGGTGACATCATCCTATTCAACATTAACGGATACCATGTCGCTACCAGAGGTAGCTTCATCACAAAAGTCTGTACCTGAGATCATATCCTCCACAGCTGTTATATTCTCATCAACATCAATAACTGATACTGTTCCGTTATCAGAAGTAGCATCATTACCTACATCTCTACCAAATATCGTATCATCTACAAATGTAGTATCGTTGTCCACATCAATCATAGATAGTTTTTCAGTATCAGATATTTTGTCACATCAAACATTAATAGATACCGTGTCGCCATTAGACGTTGCATTATCAAATACATCTGTACTAGATATCGTATCGTCAGCAGATACACTGTCATCATCCGCACCTTTGCTTGATAGCTTACTTTCATCACAAATCTTATCATACCTAACATTAATAGACACCATGTTACCATGGTCAAATACACCTATACAAGATATCGTATCATCACCAAATATAGTATCGTTATCCACACCGTCTATAGATAGTTTTTCATTATCAGAAATTTTATCGTATCCAACATCAGTAGATAGCTTGTCACCATTACAAGCAGCATCAGCATATACATCTGTACCAGATATAGTATCATCAGCAAATGAACTACCCACACCGTTGATAAATAGATTGGCATCCTCAAAAACGATATATCCAACATTAATAGACACAATTCTACATTCAGAGGTAGCGTCGTTAAATACACTTATAAGAGAGATTGTATCATCAACATCAGAGGTAGAAACCGTGTCATTATCCGAGATCATATCATCATATCTAACAGTAATAAATACCATGTCGTCATCAGAGGTAGTATCATTTAACGCTTCTGCAATAGATATTGTATGGTCAACTAATGTAGTATCGTCATCCGCACAATTAACAGATAGATCCTTGTCATCAGTGATCTTATACCGAGATACTATGTCCTTATCAGAGATAACATCTTCAAATGCACCTGTACGAGACGTCGAATTGTCAACAGCTGTAATATCGTCATCAACATCAGTGACAGACATTGTGTCAACATCAGATATTTTGTTGCCAATTCCAACATTAATAGATACCATGTCATTATCAGAGGTAGTATCGTTGAATACATTAGTACCAGATATTATATCGTCATCAACGTCAGTGATAGATACCGTATCTGCAACATATGTAACTTCATCATACACCCAGTTGATATATTCCGTTTATTCGCCAGAGAGTTTGTCATCATATAAAGTAGTAATAGATACAAACTCGCAAGCAGGAGAATCATCATCAAATAGACCTGGAGCAAGTATCATGTCGTTAACAGATGTAGTATCATCGTCCACACCGTTAATAGATAGCTTGTCATCAACAGAGATCTTGTTATCATATCCAACATTAATAGATACCAAGTCGCCATCCAGGGTAGCGCCATCCAATATATCTGTACCATATGTGGTATTGTCGACAGCTGTAATATCGTCATCAGCATCAGTGACGGATAACGTTTCGACTTTAGAGGTGACATCATTAAATACATCTCTACCAGATACCGTATTGTCATCAGACATCTTAACATATCAAATACTAAGAGATACTGTATCCTCATCCGAGGTAGCATCTTCAAATATATCTGTACAAGATATCGTATCGTCCACAGATATTATATCGTCATCAACATCAGTGTTACACATCGTGTCACAATCACAGATGTTATCGTTATTTCCAACATTAATAGATACCGTGTCACCATTAGAGGTAGCAACATTAAATATATCTTTACTAGATATCATATCGTCAACAAATATATTATCGTCATCAATATCGTTGACAGATACCGTGGCGTCATCAGAGATATTATCACATCCAAAATTAATAGATACCGAATCGCCACTAGTGATAGCATCTTCGAATACATCTATACCAGACATTCTATCGTTAAGAGATATAATATCTTCATCCGGTCTAGTGATAGATACTAAGATTGTATCAACGTATCCATATAGTATTATAGATACAACCTCACAGTCAGATATAGCATCATCAATTACACCTGTACCAGATATCGTATCGTCAACAAATATAGAATTATCATCTGCACTGCGTATGGTAACTTCATCATCATCAGGGATTTTATTATCATATGCAGTACTTGTGGATACCCTGTCGCTGTCGGAGGATGTATCATCAAAACCATATGTATCAGATATCGTATCGTCAACAGACATAGCATCGTTGTCAACACAATTGATAGATAGCTTGTTTCCACCTGAGGTAACACATACAAGTATTTCTATGAAGAATATTGTGTCGTCATCTACATCACTGATAGATATCGTATCATCACAGATCGTATCATCTTACAAAGATGTTCATACCATTTTGCAATCCGAGTTTTTATCGACCACACCGGTAACAGCTATTGTGTCGTCATCCATGTCACTGATAGATATGTTTTCGTCAACAGGCACAATATCATCACTTTCGGCACATTTGACTACCGAGTCATCAAATGAAGATTTACCATCTCAAATATCAGTCCTAGAAAGTGTATCGATAACCGACGTAGCATTTTCACAAACTGAAGCTTTAGATACCAAAATGAGATCAGAGGCGCAATCATCACGGATATCAAATTTAGACAACGTATCATCAACCAAAGTTTTACCATTATTAACGTCGGTTATGGATTCTATGCTGACAAACCATACAATAACATCACTAACATCAGTTGTAGGTTCTGTATCTTCTAAGGACGAAGTATCATCACAAATACAAATTGTAGATACCGTCTCGCCAACAGACGTAAAACTGTCACATAAACTAACAAAGGATATTTTTCCGTTAACAGAATTTGTATCTTCATACGCACCAGTTCAGGTGTCTTTAAAGACTTCAGTTATAGATACCGTATTGTCGACAGGTTTTGTGTTATTACAAACAAAATCGGCAGGAACTTTGTCAATTGATATGGCGTCTATGGTATCATCGCAAATACCAGTAACAGATATTATGTCGCTTACAGAAGTGTTGTCATCACATATACCTGTAATATATACCACGTTGCCAACGGCAGTTGAATCATCACAAATGCCAATTATAGATACTGTGTTGCCTTCGAAAGTGGCATCATCAAAAATACCAGTTAGATATACCGTGCCACTTACTGACTTGATATCATCAGACGCAGTAGTAATGTCGCTAAAAGAAGGATCGCCACAATTATCAGTTATATACACCATGTCGCCTTCAGAAATTGTGTCATCTCAAGTACAAGTGAATGGTACCGTATTAATTACAGTAGCTGAATCATCAGAATTAACAATACAACGTACAGTGTCGGTCACAGAAATGGTATCCTCACAAATATTAGTAAGAGATACTATGCCTCCTACAGAAGAGATATCCTCCCCAACACCAGTTACGGATACTATGTCGGCAGCAGAAGAGACAATTTTACAAATACGAATAACAAATATAGTGTCATCTACAGAAGTGTTACAAACAAAATTATTAGAAATAAACACTGTGTTGTCTTCAGAAATCGTTTCTTCACAAATATCAGCAATAAATATCATGTCGACGTCAGAAATGGCATCATCACAGGTGCCACTAATTGATACCATGTCGCGTTCAGAAGTTGTATCATCACAAATACTGGTAACAGATACCATGTCGCCTTCAGAAGAACTATCATCAAAAATATTATTAAAACATACTTTGTCGTCTACGGAAGTAGTATCATCACTCTTGCCACAAATAGATACTGTGTTACCTTCAAAAGTAGTATCATTACAAACACCAGTATTAGATACAATACTGCCTTCTGTAATTGTAACATCGGAAATACCGGAGACCATATCGATTACAGTAATAGACGAATCTTCAAAGGAAATTATATCATCTCGAATATCAGAAACAGATGACATGTCATCACAAATACCAAATTCAGATACCATGTCGGCAATAGGAAATTTTTCGTCACAGATACTTGAAATAAATAGCAGTATCATGTTGCTTACTAAAATTATATCATCAGAAATACTAATCGATACAAGGTCATCGGCAGAAATTGTGTCATCAAAAACACCAGAAATGGATACCAGGTCGCTAATACAAATTGTATTATCAGAAACGCCAGTTATAGACATCATGTCGCCCTTAGAAGTTGTATCATCTCAGATACCAGTGATTGGTACCAAGTCTCCTACGGAAGTGACATCATCGCCAATGTCAGTAATAGATACTATGTCGTCTACAGAAGTGGTATCATCACAAATATTAGTAAATGACACCATGTTACCTACTAACTTACTATCATCAAACATGACAGTCATAGATATAGCTTCGCCAGAAGAGGCTACATCATTACAAATTCCAGTTACACACACCATGTCTTCTTCTGATGCTGAGTCATCACAAGTGCAAGTTATAAATATCATGTCGCCTACAACAGTAGAATTATCACAAATACATACACTAACAACAGATACCATGCCGTTTACAGAATTGGTATCTTCAACGATTCCACTAGTAAATTCAATGCCACGGTCAATGGTATCACAAATATCAGATGTTGTGTCCTCCGAAATACCAGTTAAAGATACCATGTCATTAACAGAATTTCCGACATCACAAAAACAAGAAACAGATACAATGTCACTCACAGAAGTGCTATCATCACAATTACTAGTAATAGATACCATATTGTCTTCAGAAATGGTATCACAAATATCGATAATAAATATGATGTCACCTTCGGAAGTAGTATCGTTACATATATCAGTAGTAAATACAATGTCACGTACAGAGGAGGTATTACCATCATCACCAGTAAGAGATACCGTGTCGTCTTCAGTAATGATATCATCACAAATGTCAGTAGAAGATACTTTGTCAAAATTAAGAGATACCGTTTCGTCTTCAGTAACAGTATCGTCACAAATGCCACAAGTAAATAATATGTCGTCTTCCGAAACTGTAACATCACAACTTTCAGTGGAAGATACCCTTATTTCTTCAGAAGTGGTATCATCACAATTACCAGTTATAGATGCCACATCGCCCACGGAAGTAACATCATCAGAAATGTCAGTATTAGATACCATGCTGCCTTCAAAACTGGAATCATCACAAATACAAATATCAGAGACATCATCACAAATATCAGTTATACATACGATGTTGCCTACAGAAATGGTATCATCACAACTACCAGTAATACAAAGCATAATGCCTTCAGAAGTGGTGTCGTCTCAAACATCAGCAGTGTATACTATGTCGCCTTCTGAAGATGTACCGTCAGAAATACCCAGTATTATATCGCCGACAGAAGTGATGTCACCATGGATATCAATAGACGTAGCTCAGATGTCGGTAATAGATACCATGTCGCCTAAAGATGTGGTATCATCACAAATAACACTATCAGAAACCATGTCCCTGACAGAAGCTTTGTCATCACAAATACAAGTAATAGATACAATGTCATCACAAATACCGGTATCAGAAACCATGTCACCGACAGAAGCTTTGTCATCACAAATACAAGTAATAGATACAATGTCATCACAAATACCGGTATCAGAAACCATGTCAC
>JAOXYJ010467141.1:0-14912 GCA_028566555.1 Lithophaga nigra | reverse complement strand
CCCGGTCTCACTCCTCATGGAGTTCATGCGATCACGTCCAATTGTTTCTCGATATTGTGTATTCCAAACGAATTTATATGAATCTGGAATTTCGGTATACTACGCTTACCTTTACTTTATGATTCAGAAAGACAAATTTTCTTAAACTATATTACTGAATCATGTAAGAATTATATATTTTTATCTTCAGCTAACAAACTTATTAGGTTGATGAATAACGAAAACGAATATGTCATTAGACAGTTTGCCAACTATATCTATAATTCATTGAAATAGATTTCATTCTGTGTACATTTTATGATAGCGTCATGACCGTATATAACCTGTGAATTAATTTATTGACTATGAGATATTAAAGTAATCTGATTTTTTAAATTAATATTTGTATCGATTAATTTATTATTGTGCATATATCCCATAGGTGGCCCATAATTGGTTAATAAAAGTGTTCTATTCTGTGCATACGAGGAATATCCGAACATCTAAACACATAAAAACATTATTTTTCGGTATGCAAGTTAAATTTTGTCAAATTAATTATTAAGTCTAAAATAAATTATTTTATTTGTAGAGAAAATATGACGAAGTGTTTTCAGAGGTAATATTGAATCCGATGCAGTGTGGTAGTAGGTTAATCATAAAGGACAATATAGAACAGACAACAAAGACGCAGGAAAGTCATCTATGACTGTATATGCTTGTGATATTTAGTTTTCCTATTTTACTAAAATGTTATACAACATGAATTTGCCATCAACAGTTCATGTCATTTCTCCACACGAGAGATGCCTTGACAACCATATTACCCTGCCTCCGCTTTTATGGGGAGAAATTCAAAAGAAATTTTTACTCTTTTTTTGGTTTGTTTGTCGTTTGTGTAGTATTGGTTTTGTTATTATCGCAGTGTGATTTATGTTTGGTATCTTCTTTCGTTTTCTTTCCTTTCATACATATTTTATATCTATTTATATCATTCGTTAAATGATTAATTATATATGTAATCATTTAATCATTAATGTCAATTTCACGTTCCACCGACAAATTATAAATCTCTTCTACAATCTATGAATTTATTCTAGTACAGTTCAGTCAGCTATGAGTAAACACGCATCTTATTATCATTTACTTCAAACTAAATGAGAGATAACTTATGCCACATCATTTAAAATCAGGTACAATTGGCCAAAGTTGCACTAATGTTGATTATTTTGACAAGAATGAACCAGACTGTTAGGAAGAAATGTTTGTCACAAGGCAATAGAATTAATGGTTTATTTAATAATTCATGAAAAAAATAATCTATCCATAAATAGCAATATAATTTATTTAAAAAAGTAACTTCGTCCTCGCTACAAAACCTTTGAGCCGTCAGAATCGCAACATACCCGTCGACTTCATCGTGAACACGGACTAGGTGAAGAAATAACGACAGAAGTAATTGGTTTTATTTTAGTTTATTTTACTTACTACTTAAGAACTCAATTCTGTCTTTATTCTGAACGACATGAATTTATATCTGATGAAAAGTGTCATGACCTACTTTTTAAGAAAAGTAATTCTAAATCAGTCAAAATGACCTGATTTTATACGCTATTATTGATGTCTGCAATCATAAATGTTATATTATGTCACAACCCTATGTTTGAAAAACTTTTTCTTACAGCTGCTTTTGATCGAAGGGTAGTGATTGTTGTTGCTGTTTGGTAAAGACTTATGATTTGACATATTCCATCTTGTCTAACCTCCTTTAAACCTGCTCGGGCCTGTCAAGCTCTCTTTCACCTCCTCCTGAGCTCTACTAAAGCCTTTTACTTCCTTTATTCTTCTCTCTTTCAGCCTTCACTGCGACCTCATTAAACTATCTAGCACCTCCTCAAGTCGTCATGCTGAGCCTCTTTTTGGCCCTCTCTTGTAAAATGTAAATCGTCCGTCTTGTGTAACTTACCAAGACCCCATACCGAGTTATCGTACTTATGCAAAGAAACCAATGTCATGCGACAGCATGACACCTGCAAAAGTACCATTTTGACCCCATCATGTTACGTTGTTGCGTTCTTTTTCATTATAAAACGTTTGACAGCTTCTTTTTGCCATCTCCTTTCATTCTGGTGGGTCTGTGATTTAGATACCATGCAATGAAAAACATTCAAAACAAAGTTTACAGAGACCAGGCAATTTAATCATTCAAAAAAATTGTACAAGGGGAAGCGTCCAAATTTTGAATGGCATACATGTGCCAGTTGTCATCATGCTGGCTACTGCATTGTGCGTTCTCGCACCAGACAGTCAAGATATAAAATGGGATGTTTTAGATCCTATAAACCCGGTTTATTGCCACCACTACTTAGTGTACGTACCAAGTAAAAATATCTCACTTCCTAACTTTTCCTTAAATCTTTTACCTGATGAAGAAGAGTGGTAGTGCAGTTTACGAGTTCACATTATTCTAGGCTTTTCTATGTGCATCTTCTTGTGCAATTTTATAACATTATTTCAATTTCATTTGTCTGACATCAACGTATATAATATGGACACTTTTCAGTTATATTTGCTGCAGTTTTTGATAAATGTGTAGACAAAGAAAAATAGACTTATACGTAAATAGCAACAAGTTAGTAACAGTGCTAAAAGCGCTAAATAGAAACGAGCATTTTTTAGTATATCAGATCTTATATACCTGCAGTTTTAAATAAATTTAAGTTTTATAAGTTCTGTGATATTCAAGGTATGAAAATATATTAATTATTCCATTATATGGTAATGCGTTTCGTAAAATCAATATATTCAGCTCTTTAGTCCTTTATTCTCGATTTATATGTTTCGGAATTTCATCAATGTTAGTCGTATGTGCCGAAAAGGATGCTGGAGGTTTTTTTTAATTTGGAAAGAACCAAACAGTTATATATAAATATGCATGTAATGAATATTACGGTACTGTTCACCTTTGAAATTTATTTGTTAATTCTACTTTGACACTAATTATGCTGGTAACGTATTCCTTAAATTCCAACAAAACTTATCCTATAATTTATCAGTAAACTAAACATGCTGACATTGAGAGAATAAACCTCTTTTTAAACGTTACCAATTTTCTGCTTCCTCTCCCATCAAAATCTATACACCACACAACCTAGTTGCAAAAATTGTTGAAAGTAACGTTAAACTCCATTCAAACAAACAACAGATCATTATACTATGTTCTTTAGTGGCCATTTGAATTCTTTACAAAAAACATACAATACAAATACAAATACAAATAATTTTATTTGTCAATCAAGACGCCCATAAAGAGCAGATCAATATATAGCTGACTATCAGAGAAATAGGGGCCTAACTAGATAAGTGGTTAAGATTGCTGACACGTGACCGCTATCTTAGTACGCTGTCGTGGATTTGAGTCATGCTAGTCATACTTTATGTGTTAAGCTTTTCAGACGCCTATCCAAGGTATAAGTCTGGTTGTCATAAAAGTTCATAATATAGCCGAAAAATTTTTGAGATGACGACAAACTCACAACAACCAGCCAATTATCAAATGAGCCTTTCTACGACGGAATCCTTTCACTGATTCGGTATTATCTGAGCAGAAGGTCTTTAAATGTAGTTTTCTGTGGAGTCAGATATACCGTATGTCCTATGGAAGTCGGTCGAGTATAATTGGCATTAAAGCGCCACAACTGAAACATTTATTCTGCCAAGGGACATTTTCAAATACTTAATAGTATCAAGAAGTTGCATGATCTACCCCCAATGAACGAAACTTTATATTTCCATACTGTGATGGTTGTTACAAGTACACTTTCATCTGACTAGAGTTTGTTGTTTCAACACTTATTATTTTTATAGGATTGTTCGTATCTTAAACTGAATGCTTTACTTGTTCATTTGCATTTATTATGTGAAATTTTGTCACAAATGTTTCTGCCTTAGCCAAGCTTGAACCACCTCGCAACGGACAGTGTCCTTCACTCCTCTCTCAAACCAATGGACCACCAAGTCTGTATATTGAAAAGTGTCAATTAAAAACATATAAATTTTGTATCTACACTGAATTCGATGTCACGTGTACAGTCTGAATTATATTTTATATTTTAATTATAAACAAAAATAAATATACAAAAATAAAATCTGGGTTTGACGGCAAGAAAACAAAAAACAAAGTATTAATGTGAAGTTTTTTGTGTAAAAATCAGTGCGGTAAATGACACATTTGTATATTGTTTGTCATAAATCAAGTGTTCAATTTTTTCATTTCATATAATATTAAAATGCATTTTATATATGTGCCTAATAATCATTTTATAGTGATTGTATACATTTTTTGTTTATATATATGCCAAAAATAAACTAGAACTGTCCGCATAGCGGGACTAATGCCCCCCGCTTTACTCTGTGTCCAAGATTAGTGAAAACTATATGAAGTCTGTACAGAAGATATATTATTTGTCAAATTATAATATTTATAATCTCAAATTGAAGTTAGGTACCTAAAAGCTGAGTGATACAGTGTGTATCTAGTGACGGTTTTCAAATATGGAACCCTGTGGATTGTGGTATGTTTAAGTAAATCTTATGGACATTCAAGGTGGATTGAAGTGATGGAAGGTATAGTATTTACTTTATGTGAAAAGCTCAAGATATTCCATATCTTATCAGAACAAAAGGTGTATATAATATTTTGTTGGAAAGTCCTTTCTTAAATGGAATAAAATCCTAAAAAATTGAACTCCTCTATACATGGCAATTGTATTTGTTGGTGATGGTAATGAATAACTAATTTTCAGCCTTCAGTTTTGTGAAAAATTACCTGATTTGATTAATGATAGGATTTTATATATTACTGGAAACTCCATTTAGGTATGGCTATTGATAACATCAGATGGTCACTGTAGTAAGTTGGAACTGTAGTGCAAATGGTGTTCTCTGGTCTTATGTTGGTGTAAAAATGATCTAACAAACCACCTCTTCTGTGAGTTGGATATTGTATAGTTTGTTCAAATCCATAGTATTTCTTCAGCTGTTGTAATTTTTTTGTTGTGTTTTTCTTGAGAATGTCTAGATAAGGATAGGAATTCTATCTAGTAGCAGATACAAGTCTTTCCAATTCACAAATAAATTGGTTGTATTCGTTTTTTGGTTGTTATATATTGATAACAAAACGAGTCTTATGTTCTTATTTTCTGCAGGTGAAAGGATTACAAGCTGGTATTCTAAGTCAACATTTGAAATTCGTTTTTCAGTTATAAGAAAGAATTCTGAATGAATGTACATCAGAAGTCCTCCTCCCCTTGTGTTTGCTGCAGTGGTTTTGTAATTTCGATCACGACGGAGACTGTTAAAGATTGAGAATTCAGGATGGTTATCTGTTGGTAACAGCCAGGTCTCCAGTAAACAAGTTATATGTGCATTTTGAATAAAATTGTCTTTAGTAAGGCATTCCATATGTGGTATAAGAGAATTGATATTAAAAACGTTGAGTTTGAAGTATGTTTCTGTAGGAATTGTAAAAGTTACTGGAAGTACAGGAACAAACGGAGATTCTGATTTCATTCTTTCTATTTCTTCTAGAGACTTGGAGTTGACTTTTATTTTACAAGTGGTTAATTCATTCAAAAGAAATAAACCATCCATTTCTCTTGTTCTTGAGATAGCTGTATAAAGTTGTCCAGCCTTGAATGATCCCTCACATGATAAAACTAGTGAATCCTCAGTTTTACCTTGTTCTTTGTGTATTGTTACTGCCCAGCCATTAATTAAAGGAAACTGTATTCGTTTGCACTAACTTTGTTGGAACGGCCAATATGAATTGGTGATTCAACTGTTGGTATGGGTGTGGAAATGTTATCAGGCAATATACTCTTAGATTCAAGTCTTTTTTTTCTTCCTATGCGTTCATCATCGAATTTGACCAAGATAAACTTAGGGCTGTACGCCTCATCCTCAGGGAGTGGAGTTGGGAGAAATCCAGTAACTATTCCTGATGCTGAATTTACTAAGCCATCTGTTACATCTATGTTCTTTATCAGGACAACTCTGGCACCTATGGCTACCTCTAATTCCTTGGACAATCCTCCTTTCATATCGGCAAATGACGATATTTCAATTCTTTTAGTTTGTTCATCCCGCTTTGTATCTTTTGCTTGTAACTTGTAGCGATGCTCTGTAAGTTTGTCAAGCATATCTTTATTGTGTCCTCGTACCTCGTTGTTGAAAGGAAATATATGTGTTGCATGTGTAGGATAAATTGGAGATGATTTGGGTGTTATTCTGGAATTTAGTAATGCAATATCAGCATCTGTATGTTGACCTATTCTCACTCTGTTTAACAACTTGGCAAATGTTTGATCAGTTTTTTGTCTCTGAACCTCTGTTAACTCCATAATTTTGAAATGTGTTTTCCATAAGGAGCCATAAATTGAAGCCATTTCATCAGATGGTTCTGAGAAGACTGGATGTTGACAAACAGGGGGTAATTGAAGAAGATCTCCAACAGTAAGTATTGACATTCCTCCGAATGGTTGACTAGTGGTCATGATATCACATAATCGTCTGTGGATTGTTAGAAGCGTATCTGCACCAAGCATTGATACTTCGTCTATAATGATCAATTTAACTGCAGAAAAGGCTTCTTTCAGGACTGCCAACTTTTCAGTAGATAGTGGAATATAGTCGTCAGAGTTTGTTACATGAAATGATAGTAGAAATGCTGAATGACAGGTTACACCAGAAATATTGTAGCCAGCGGCACCAGTTGGAGCACAGACTAAGACGTGTATCTACTGCTTGAAGGTTCACTGCAAAAAGTCTTAACAGTCTGAACAATGGTACGTACCAGATGGCTTTATTCCGACACCAGCACCATCAGTAAGAAACAGGTGAAAAGGGTCAGGCTTCTGAATGTGGTGTGACAATATCATTTTTGTAGCCCATTGTACAATGAGCTGGTGAACTTGGTATTGTTTTTCATTAAGAGACAATACAAACTGAAGCCATTCACTTGTTGGTAATTTTTCAGTTTGAATTTCATATTCAAATAAGGCTGATGTGTCTGATCTGATGGCTTTTGACTGTAATGATGAGTCGAAAACACTATACACAGTTTGTTCCTCATGTGGACCTTCTAACTGTTCTTCAATGCTTTGTTTTTCTGGTTCTGGTGCCAAAATATGCCATAATTCTTCTGGTGGACCAAAGTCTTGAACAGTTTCAAGTACATCAACAACTTCATCTGCGTAATGTTCAAACTTTTTTCTGTTTGTCTCAATAATGTATTGTTTGGATAAGTAACTTTCTTGGTATGATTCAGTAAGAAGGTCTGTGATTTCTTTCCTCCATGGGAAGTAGAGTAACAATTGGGCGTGGAAATATTGTTCTGGTTGTTTTCTTAGTGACCACTGATGATATCTAATTATTGCACGTTTACTTCTCATTGACATTTGTCCCATACCATGTTTGAGGGTGATTTTTTTCGGTTGAAACATTAGATTCATTCTCTGCTGTATTTTCTGCTCTGGCTTCATTAGAAGGTGATGATCCAGATGTTTTATATTTGCCACAAACTCTCGAAGACACATATTTTCTAGGATGCCAGGTCGAGCAGGTTATCTATCTAACATTCCAGTCAGAAATATATCTGGATCATCATCATCTAGCATCTGAAGTACTTTCATTGGTTTGAAAAGCCGGGTGCGATTGTCAGGGAAATCAGTATCAATGAAGAGAACTTGTTTAGATCCTTGTGTTAAAGGTTAAGGTAATAAACGATATACAGCCTCTTGGGCGCTGACTTCTCTATGTGTGAGGAATTTTTGAGCTACATTTCGCATTGACATTCGGGGACCTAAATGCTGAGATGAGGCACTAACTGCTTTTAACACGTCTCCTAGAGTTTTTTCAGGCTTTGATATATAGGAAGCCAGGTACATGACACATGAATATACATTTATGACGAACTGTACATCCAGATTTGCCTTCCAAGCTTTCATTAAAGTTTTGTTATAGTTATTGACATTGACTTCATTAATTCCACGTTTGGGAAGAACTGCTGGTTGTCCAACTTTTCGTTTTGATCCAGTGAAGAACATTTATATATTGTTCTTCTGTTACATTTGCTGCCGCCAAAAGTCCATCAACAGATTCATAATTCAGAGATTTATCAAGTTCATTATATAAAGAAGTGAGTGTTTGTGAATAAATGCTTTGAATTCCTTCTGATGGTTTCTCTTCCAATAGTTTAAATATCTGAGTTGATTTAAGTGGTGGTCGTGGAAACTGAAATCGACATGAATGTCCATGTTTTCGACATGCAACAGAATATGTGTGCTGCTGGACTAATGAAATTATCTTACGAAGGTCATCATTATCTATTGGTATTGTACATGTTACCTTGCTGTCAACGAAATCTTTCAATTCTTTTTCAGAGCTTTTCTCAAAAGAAGGTGCATCTTTCACCCAAACTAACATGTGCACATGTGGTGATCCTCGATGTTGAAACTCTATTCTATACTTATAGTCAGTAATTTGTCCTAGTGGATTAAGTTTTTGGTTCATTGAAATATGTTTGAAAAATAACTGCACTCTGTTGTCGAAATGGCGTGCTGCAGTTACTGGGTTGGATCGTAAGTATGAACAACGATCTTCCCATGTCATTGACTCAATGTCTTCTGATGAAAGTGAGATCCCTTGTTGTTTAGCAATAACTTGTATATTGTCTGTCCATTTGAGGTCAGCTGCTGAGATAGTGATAAACCATGTGCAAGATCCAAGGTGGCGAATCATGCCAAGTAAATCGTAGAAAAGTTTGTTAAAGTATGCTGGAGACCCACGAATTTTTTGCATGAAGTGTGTTCCCAAGTCATTTCTTATAAAATTGGAGAAATTCTGTTTTATCTCACCAGCAGTATACTCAGTTCCTTTACCTTTTCTGAGAGATAAACTCAAGCAATCTTGTATAGCTTTCACTTCACATCGATACTGGGCATAGAAAAGATATTCTATGTTATTTGCAAATCTGGTATTTGCATTCAATATCCTTGTTTGAAAGTATTTTTTTAGTGAAATTGGTTTCTGTCTGTTCATCGAAAATCCAAATTTTCCTGTCCGAAACAACTGTGGAAAGCTCAGTTCCTCCGCTTTTTCATCAGTATGGAAACTTTTTGGCTTTTTGTTTTCTCCTGTGTGCATAGTTGAGAAGTAAATTATCAGCTGTGATATCCTTGGGCTGGATGCAGGTATCAAACGGTATACCACTTAATTTACAGCGTTCATCTTCTTCTAATTCTTCGTTGTTACTGTTTGTGTTACTATCTCTATCCTGATCAGTAGTATCTTCATCAGTGTCATAAGAAGTGTCTGTTCCTCCAATTAAAGAGCTCCTGTTGATCTGAGTCATGTGTCCAATTATCATCTAATATCACTTCATTATACAGAGGGTTCTTCAGATTATATTTTAAAATGTGCAGAGCTTCCTCTATTTTCTTTGGGTGGATATTTTGCACAAAGACATGTCCTCTATATTGAAGCTTTCTTTTTAATTTTACAGTTACAAATGCATCTGAAGTAGGCAGCCTTGGTAGAACAGATAAAGTCTCTTCCGGTTCTACAGGAATATTCACCACACATCTGTGGATGTTTACCTTCCTGTAGGAAGTGCAAGTAATTTCATGAATGGTATTGGTCTTGATATTAAAACAGTTTCTAATGTATTTAAATCCTGTAATTGTTGAGGCATTTCATCTAGCTGTAGTCCATTAGCACTTGCAATGTTCGGAATTGAATCCTTCTTCAAAGCATTACGACATGTATTGCAAATGTATTCTACGTTGTCAAATGATTTTTTCAAAGTCCTACACTTTGTCACAATTTCATTTACATTTCTGAAATCATCCTGTTTGAACTGAACTACTAGTTCTCTATATAATAGTCTGTTACATGAAGTGCATATATAGATAGGTCCTTCCAGAATTTTTGTTTTGAAAGTTGAAATTGCATTTTCAGTTTTATTTGGTGGAGTTTTTTTATCTGCTTGTACTGTATCTCGGCTTTGTTCTTTTGCTCGAAAAGTTTCATCTTTCCTCTTTTCCGACCTCAGTGAAGTATCTCGGCTTTGTTCCTTTGCTCTAACAGTTTCATTTTTCCTCTTTTCCGACCTGGCTTTTGTATCTCGGCTTTGTTCATTAGTTCTAACAGTCTTATGTTTACGTTTATGTGCTCTAGCTGGTGTTTCTCGGTTTTTCTCATTTTCTTTTACAGTTTCATCTTTTCGCTTTTCAGACCTGGCTGCTCTATCTCGGCTTTGTTCTAATTTTCTAAATTTTGGGTTCATTCGTTTCAATCTTTTTCTGTTTCTGTCTTTAATTCTTTCCTCCTCATTATCAGTATCGGAATCCTCAAGTTCCCTTTTGAGAGTGTGGTATTGGCGTTTGTTTTGTCAGCTTCAGAATTAAATGCATCAAAGTTCTCAATTTTCCTTTTGCATTTATGACATTTAGGTTTCTGTTTGGTTTCATTTTCTGCAGATAATTTTGATTCATTTTGTGTTTCTAAATGTTTCCTTAACTTGTCCAGCTGATCACTGAAGTAAGTTTCTAATGAGGACTTTTTGGATCTCTGCGTTGTCATATCGGTGTTGGACAAACTGCTGTCTACCTGTAATGAAAAGTGTGTTTTAAAGTTTAACAACTAAAAGAATTCAAAAATGATTTTATATGAAATTTTCCATTGGTTTATAGACATATTTTGAATTGTGGTTTCTGTTTTGTTAATCTGGTAAGACATGTGGGAGACTGACGTGCGCAACTAATAATACATCTATACATGAAATATTGTGGGTCTAAGTATTCATCATAATGAGAAATAGATCTACTCATGAAAATGTGACATAATTTAATAAAGTCAGTCAACTGTGGAAATGAGGTCAATGACCTCTGACCTGTAGTAGACATATATGGTACATTGTACCTTCTATGGAAAAAGAACTTCAATTTCATTGGATGAGCAATGTCATGTGAAAGCCTGATATATTATATACATGGCCAGTAGAATCTATACATGGCAAACACAATGTGTGCTAGTTTAATTAATCTTATTTACATATTTTGTTTGGCTATGAGTAGTTAGTAGGATATAAATATTATGCAGTTTGTGACTTAACGTAGTAGATACTGAGTCAGTAAAATTCATATGGGGTGAGTTTACTGACCGAAAATTTATTATATTAGGTCACTAAAAAACTGTGTAACTTAATACACCGCACAACAAGGCATTTTGTATAAAATATGGATGGTCTAGGTCTTCATTCTGTGAGATGAGTTTTATTCTTTTTTATTCAGAAGTTAATTTCAAATTTGCAAAAAAGCAATACCTACATGTATATGGGGAAGAACGGATATTGAGTTAATGTGTAGGAGACAACATTCCATTTCCATATGAACAGACTAAGTACATAATCTAGAGGTCGCCACTCGGTCATCAATAAAGTGGAATGTGTTGCAATAGGTTACAGAAATTAATAGCATGTCATATCTTTACAAGAAAAATACCTGGTGTTCTGGATGAAGTACTGGTTTGGAAGAATCAGGTTGGTTTTCCAATTTTCTGGATGTATCAGATGTCTCATTTTGTCTACATGTATCATCTCTTGAAATGTCATCTGCTGGTAAATTTGTATTGGTACTAAATCTGAAATACATGTACGTGTAAATAAAAACATTTCTGTGATTCGGATCATTACATAAAAATGTAGCACAAGCATATAAATAATTATTTTTTTTAAATACTGAGGAGTATTACTGTTTTTTTATAATTCAGAGTTTTCAATAATGGTATTAGAGGTATGTCTCATAAAGAAAATAATTCCTTTTGTGCATTTTGTTCAGTACAAAAACATGATACTTATGTAGAGTGCCGTATTAAGATTGACAAACTGCCCGTGGGCAAGTATATGGACCTCATCTTAATCTTGTGCCATATCAAGTTACCAGTCCATATAATGGTTGTTGGTTAGCCCATAAATTTATAAGTTACTATTATATAATATTACCATCAAACTGATGTATAACTATATACCATGTCTTCAGTTCATTTGTTTCTCCACCTACATATGAAGTAAACACATTGCACAAAGTCAATTTTTCACAAAATTTTTGAATACCATATTTTTAGCACTGTTTATAAAGTTAACTTGCTTTTTGCTTTGATAATTTTTGCTGTAGTTGTCTATATCGATCTCCTTTTTGTCTACCCTTTTTAGGCATTTTGGTCACTCAAACCTAAAAAAATCTTTATTATAATAAGATTAATTACAATACATACAACATAATAATCTAAACTGACATACATTATACATCATTAGCATTGCCTTTTATCTTAAAAAGACCATAAACTGAAATGAAATTCTATGTAAGTACAAGTGTAACATAAGAGTGATAATGTTATTTTATGCATAATCATGGCATGTATAAAAAGTCAATGTTAATTGGCACATATTATGTGTCCTTCCAGATTTGCCTTTTTCCTTCACTAGGCCTTCCACTGAAATGAAATTTCTGAATATGTACAATATATACAACATAAACATGGTTGTTCATTAACATGTAATCATGCCTATTTCCGAAATGTTAAGATTAGAAAAGTTATTGTGTTCCTGAATCCTGATCAGTTTTTTCTGGGGATGGCTGAACAGTTTCTTGAGATGACTGAAAGGTCAAATCTTGGTCACTTTCAAAGTCGTCATCAAATGTGATGAAACTTTTATAATACTCTATTTTTCTCTGCAGTTCAGCATTTTTTTTGTAGGAGATATTTCTCTCTCTTTTGTAGCCCATCATTTTTTTTGTCTAAGCCCAATCAAGTCAAGATTTATTTCGTTAATTAAATGCAAATATCTTCCATGGCTACTTTTTAGTAGCCTCCTAATTCTTTCAAGTGACTCAGTGGCTTGGTTATTCTCATTCTTGCCCATGTAATATAGGCAAGAAGTTATTTTAGTGTCTAAATCTTCTGCTGTAGCAGATATACACTCCTTTAGAGTATCTGTTTTGCTCTTTCGTGGACTAATTGGTGATTACTGCATTTTATTAGGACATGACGATGCCATTTCCTGTAAAATAATCTAACATGAATGCAAGCAGGATGATAATTATACAATACTTATACCATTTACAAAACCATGAAATTGTGACATGTCAGATGAAGAACAACAATAAAAATGTTGCACGATAACACAATTTTGAGTGGACAAATAACATGTTTACAGTTGAAATTTTATTTCCCATACCGTCATGCTTACACTAGCTTTCCATCTGAAAGGTCGATAATGTACCACTATTGTCTATGGCTAAAAATGAGTGTGGAGAAGCTCGTTTCGCTGTTTGAATTCTTTTTATTCTTGATATAGCTTTTACAGCTCCTTAGTAAAAATGTACATTTTACTGCAACACTAAAGGCCATGAATTCTTATCCTTTTTTTAAAAAAAAAATTACATGATTTTTTAATCAAATGCCAAGGGATGTATTGGATTGGTGCATAAAAAGCAATTGTACATAGAATTATAGGTATACTGGTCATATAGCAACATGTGTTTTAATGTTCATGGTCTTTTCTGTTGCAATAAAATGTTCATTAACCGAGATTGTGTTAAAACTGTTTAACAACAGAAAAAATGTAAGGAAACAATTTTGTTAACATTCATTTGCAACCAGTTGTTGCTGTATATATAATATATATAGAATGTTAATACATGTAATAGAATTCAACTACACTGATAAAAAATTAGTTATGCACACCAAAGCTACCAATGTTTATGAATTTTTATCTGTGTGTCAATGCAGTTTACTCTGAAAGCATTATTTGAAGTTAACCAGTTTCAAAGATTCATGCTGTGAATCAAAACCCTATTAATGAAAAATTCTTGAACTGCAAATTCTCAAAAAAAAAAAAAAAAAATAATAATAATAAAATAAAAAATGATTAAAATAAGTAACTACTAAAAAATCCTTTCTCCATATTTTTTTATTTTAGAAATTAAACTCGAAAAAATTAGACCGTTTAAATTTTATCAGCTCTCTACTGGAATGTCAGTTTAAGGCAAAACATGAATTTTCATATCAAACATATACTTTCTATATTATGCCAAATAAATGCCCCAAAGAAAGTTGGATTTTCCTGAAAGGGGAACATTTATTAAGAGCATCAAAACTGGAGTCAGAGTTAATTATGAATTGTTCAAAAAACTTTGAAACAGACAGAAGTCCTACTGTAAGTGTCTTAACAGAGAAGAGCTGAAGAAACAAAATTCCATAAATTTGGCCCAGAAAATAGTAAGGGGGTGTTAGTTAGGCATAATACAGTATTTAACCAGTCAGTTTGACCAATAGCCAGCTGTCTGCAGCCATGAGACCCTTTGGCCTTCAACTAATCTGAAGTAGAATGTAGTTATGATCACAGTGCATGTTAAAATATTAGCTATGTAAGAGTGCATACGAGACTACAAATATATAGATGCATAATGCAATATACAACAAGCAAAGCAAGCACACATGCTAATGATATATTTTGTCTGAATGAAATTTGTTTATGATGAATAGTTAAATATGTGCAGATAGTCTTGAGAATAAAGAGTGATATAGTGTTACAACCATGCATTGTGAAGAAGCTTCATGATACATTAGATTGGATGAAGTGGACGGCACCACCACTAGGAGGCGGGTCTCCTACAAAATGAAAGCTGCATTATGAAAAAATATAGATTTCACTTTGCATGTTGCAAAATAACCTACTGCGACTGCGTACAAATTAACATACAAATCAAGATATTGCCAGTAAATAATATATCATATATCATTACATATATAAGGTGATTATCACACATGCAGATAAACATAAGAACATAAGAATATGGAAATGTACCAAC
>JAOXYJ010466036.1:0-14913 GCA_028566555.1 Lithophaga nigra | reverse complement strand
CATGCCACTACATTGCTGCAAGGTTAGCCATCTGATCAATTCGAAATGAGGAATCTTTGCAGAGAATCTTGCAGTCATTATTCCTATGAAGTTTCAAAACATTTGGCCTTGTAGTTTCAGAGGAGAAGATTTTTGAAAATAGGCCAATCAGAAACAAGAATTACCTCTGGCCGCAATGTCAGTTGACAAATCAAAACGAAAAGAGGGCAGTTTGTAGAGGACCTTCCATACACCATTCATGCAAAGTTTGACTGGGATTGGCAAAGCAGTTTCAGAGAAGAAGGCTAAAAATTAATTTTCCATAGAGTTCAATGTAAAACTATGTGCCATTGTTGCCGCCATGTTAGCCGCCCGGTCAATACAAAATGGGGTATCTTCCTAGAAGACCCTCCAGTCATCATTCATATAATGTTTCAAAACATTTGGTTATGTAGTTTCAGAGGAGAATTTTTTTTAAATCGACCAATCAGAAACGAATTGCCTCAGGCAACCATATTAGGTGACCAATCCGCATGAAATGAAGAAACATGGTAAAGGACGTTCTATACATCATTCATGTAAAGTTTGGTTGGAATTGGTCAAGCAATTTCAGAGAAAAAGATTAAAACTTAATTTCCCTTACAGTTCAATGTAAAACTGTGTGCCACTGTTGCCGCCATGTTAGCTACCTGATCAATACGAAATGAGGTGTCTATGTAGTGGACCTTCTAGTCAACATTCATATAAAGTTTCAAACATTTGGCTTTGTAGTTTCAGAGACGATTTTTGAAAATCGGCCAATCAGAAACAATAATTGCTTCTGACGACCATATTAGTTGACCAATCACCATGAAATGAAGAAGTTTGGTTGGAATTGCACACCTGTTGCAGAGGAGGAGATCAAAATGTGAAATGTTACTGACGACGACGGACGCCAAGTGATGGTAATAGCTCGCATGGTTTCAGTCAGGTAAGCGAAAAAATAAAACTTCTAAATAAAAATTGAAAAAAGTTCCCTTAAAAGCCTCATTTTCACAAAGTCCTTTCTGGCCCCTAACTGGACCACGGACCTACAAATTAAAATTCTAAGACCTCACTATTTTATTATATTGTCTACTATACAATTCCAAAACAAGAGAGGTGTATCTAAATCATCCCTGATCGGAGGGTATGACTTTTAATAGTTTCAAACGTTTCAGATCCCTAAATGGGTCCAACCTTTAAATTGAAAACCAAAGAATTACTGCACATCTACATAACAAACGATTATTCTAAAAAGGACAAAACACACACATATATATCTAATGCTATTTTTTGTTTTTCGACCCTTTTTGGCTCTTAAATGCGCTACAGAGCCTTATTTTGTTGCAGATCTACAAATGGTAAGCAGCAAATACTAAGTAGCATCAGAACAAAGTGTGACGGACGGACGAGGACGATGACAATATGCCCGATTTTCACTCGATTAAAACAAACAGTTGACAGAATGGACATATAGGTGATTGACTAATTATTACATATTCAGATCTGAAATTTCAATAAATCTCGATCATTTTTTACCTTAAAAGTTTTCAAACATGTATTCTATACAAGCACAAAACACGTATAAAAGCTTAATGGCTGTAGTTTCTGTGAAAATGACAAACAGAAACTTAGACGCCAGCAGGTAAATCAAAGGAAAGTTTTTTCTAGATAATTATAGAAAATATCAATGTATTTTGTGTAATGATTTATTATAAAAATATAAAACTTGCAAAATGTATCACAGTAAAAAGAATAAAATGATCAAACATAAATGCTAAAACGTGCCTATATGACTATGCTAAGTTTAAAGAATACCTTAGTCACATTTAATCAAACACCTATCAACTAATTGATTTATCTACAATGTTAATTGGTTTCATCTTTATATGGAGATTCATAGTAATTAAGAATGTGGTTCTCATGTGTATAATTAAATAGAACACCGCAAAATGTCAAAAAGTAAACAAAACAAGATGTACTGTGAGCTACTGCTCACTAATGTATACCCCTGCTCTTCCTGTTCATAGGAAACAAATCTTATAGTGTATGCTGTTGATCAACGTTAAGGCTGTATATTGACATTTGGATGTTCATTTTACATTTTAACATTCTTGTGAATATAATACAGCTACCTAACTGACAATTTTACCATGATACCTTTTTGAAATGCTTTAGAAGTAGACAATGCATTTCTAGTATTGTGGGAAATCTACTTACATTCATATAACTGATATATAAAAAGTGAACTGTGTTCTTTATCATTCAAGAAGCTTGTTTACTAAATATTAAGAATCTGTGATATGCACTCGAGAAAAAGTGACAAAAATTTTGTTTTAATGTATCATACTGAAAATAACATAATCTGTCCAGTAAACAGGAAACAGATAATTGAAGTTTGAAAATATGTCATATGTGCATTAATTAGAATAAAATTTCAAATAACAATACTGAATAATGAACTATTATTAACAATTAATTAGACTCTGGTAATATGTAACGTCAGATTACTTAAATAATGTGAATAACATTTGATAAAGTAGTTGCTATTTTCATAATGAAAAAATAACTTTATGGGTGACAGGTAATTAAATAAAAAACATAGGGACAACCATTTCATTTTCAAGGGGAGGAGCATGCTGGTTTTCTATTCGTTTGGTTATTTCCAGGTTGGCATGTGCAAAATTATTCAGTTCAATAGATTGTCGTAGAAATTGATTTCTGTTTTCTTTCAATTTTTCATTTTTTCCTTCAATGTTGGCATATAATGTCATCTTGTTATCTTTTTTTTTAAAAATAATTGAAAGTAAACTGTTCTTAGTAGCTCAAATTAGGAATGCCTTTTTACATTCCCTATGGTCAGCGCTGCCTCCCTTTCAATATGAAATGGTTCGCTCTCTTTATTGTATGATTTGCTACAATACTTCAAATATCACGAAAATATTATAGTTCCGGAAACAGCTTGAAAAAATATTATCTTTCAACAATAATACTACTACCCAAAAAGGAAAAAGAACATACACCTTTTGCTTTAGCTAAACAAAAACACAAGAATAAAAATGATTATAAGGGACACCACTTGGTGCATTTTTCTTTTCTGATGGAAAATAATATACTCCATTTTAACCAAAATACTAGAAAATGCAAATTCAAACTTGGTAGCAAATAATGTTGTCGAAATTTAACACTCGCAATATCAATCATTTACTATTTTACCACTGATATGTAGAAAGTTGAAGAGATTTGATAAGATTCAAAAAGTAACTCCTGAATCTATAATTTTCCTCCTATATCTTATTTTAGAATTGATATAACAAAGTGTGTTGCAAAAACATATTTAAAAATTTAAAAGATTATAACTAACTGAGATAAATATATGTAAATATGTACATTTTTGGTTCAGTATCACAGTTAAGGTCATCACAGATAAATATCACATATACAAAGTATTAAACAACTATTTACGTCAGGCTCAGTGTCTTCAGCTAGGAAAAAACTCCTACCATGATGTTGACCCTAGATATTGACTTCTTCTGAAGATAACCCTAATGTATTTATAGATCAAGCAAAAAAAAAAACAAAAGTATTGTCAATCTCATTTTTGCTACATTTTGTTCTTCTTGTAAGTTTCCGAATCCGGGTTCCACTGCGCTAATGCTTTACTTGTACAATTCTGATTAGAAAGACGATAAAACTTGTGTATTGTCAAAGTACAGTGGGTGATGCGACTGGTAGTTTACATTCCAGTTAAGATAACAACTAAATATGTTCTATTTCACTTCAATTTTTGTCATGAACATTTCCCGATTTAAAGCTGGAGTGTTTTCCATCCCGATTAGAACAATATTTTTTAAACCAATTTGTTCTGTTATGTTTAACACTTATTAGCATCTCATTCGTTCCCTTCATCTCTCTCTTCTTCTGATTGATTGATAGTAATTTGAAAGTCAGGAATTTGCGCTGAAAATGGGGTTACAATTTTCAAAGGTTGTTTACACTGAACACAGAATGCTTTAATCTGAATTTCCCTGTGGGTGTCATGCACACGTATTAAATACTTCTCCACTGTGTTTGATAATTTTGTAATGCTTACAGGGCTTTCCTGGTCGTACCTATGCGAGGAAGCATTCCTATGTGAAAAAACATGCGACGGACAGTAATAGGCCACAAACATAGTGTTTGCACTTCCGTCGAATGGTTCCACCATTTTCTTTGAAATTATTAGGCGATGATATGGTATTAACCTGTCAGCGTCAACATGGTTCACTACACTACAATCGTGTTCGACCGAAATATTTACCCATCCATCCTTCTTTATCTGAAGACACTTCAAAATTTCATTTACTTCATGTGCTTGTGACTTCTTCCGTATAATCGTCTTCACAGAATTTCCTATCGCTTTTCCTCTGTAGAAAAGTGACATCTGACAATTTTTGTTAACTTTCTCGGGCACGGAAAATCGCACGATTAGGATATTATTTGTAATAACGTCACATCTAGTCGGCTGCAATCTCTCTGTAACGTTTGATTTTACATCAGTGAATTCAATCCTATACAAAGATGGTTCTAAGTAGTCGGCGTTCTCTGAAGAACAATACTCCATTGCAAGTCTTACTGAAGTTTCTCCGTATCTGAGAAGATGACAATCTGACTCCACCAAATTCATGCCTGGTTTATTTGGAAATGGTTTACACACACGCTTAAATATTTTGTGATCTATATGACTTTTCTCAAGCGCCGAAACCATAAACTTCAACGAAGATTTTCCGGTCATTCGAAATGTTGCCTCTGTACCATCTATCTTAACGGTGCTGAATTTGGACAAATTTATTTCGCCGTCGTCATTATGCAGTACGTGATACCATAAAATCGCTTCTTCCAAATCCAGTTTCTCTGAGTAGTTTGTGTCGACTGACAACAAATTGCTCTGAATGTTTAGTCCGTTTGCGATGTTTTTCAGTAGGCTGGTTTTCATCATACCTGCCAGTAATGATATAAAAACATCGTGGATCTGTCCATCAAAGTTGTCATTTTCAATGGGGGAGTTATAAAATAGAATTTCAATGCGTTTTTTACTCCTAACTACAACTGGATTTCTATGCTTGCCGGTTTTCTTTTTTCCAGTAATTGTTGTTTCATTTGTGTGATAAAATTTTATCACCTCGACATTCCTGAGAATGTCAAGTATTCCTTGTTGTAAGAGTGCTGCATGAGAACAAAGTGACTTCTGTGTTCTTTGCAATTTGTAATTCCACATCACATTGAATAAAGCGGTTTTTAAGCGTGACAAACCGGTGTGAAGTATTCTTTCGACATGATCCGATGCTTCTCGAACTGAAGAGGACGACTGTATTCCGGATGTGAAAGAATTGAAATCTATTTCAATTTCTGGGGGAATTAAATTCAACGTGTCAAAGAAGTAATGTATATCCATATGAACCTGATCCATTAAAAGGGTTGCATTTACTGGTAATTGGGTATGTTTCAAGGTGCGATCGAAATCTGGCGAAAGTTTCTCTTTCAGCAGAGTTGTGCCGAGTGATTCTACTGATAGAAATGTATCATTGTTGATAATGAATTTTTCTGGCAGTTTAGTCATTACCCTTTTAAATGCCGATTCATCTGAAATTTTATAAAGCCTATTCTTCATAGATATCATTTCTTTAAACGGCTGATTATTCTTGTTGACCGAGGAAAGTTCAAAATTAGAATGCTTCCAACAGACCTTTCCTTGAAACGATTTGACATTAGCACATGTGTAGCCGAGACGTTTCCTGGATTTAATGTATTTTGCTTTGCCCCAAAAAGTAATCTTATAGATAGGGACTTCAATGGGCTTATATACTATTAATGTATCATCCGGATTGTCTTTAATGTGCTCAGAAAAATCACTTTTCATCCACATACCATCTGGAATATCTTTATAATGTGTCACACATACACAGTATTCTCCATAAGGACTATGATAGACTGCAGTAATTAGGTCTTTTATGACATTGGCAGTTTCCTGTATACATTTTGTCATCAGGCCTGTGACAAGAATGTGTGGATGGACTAGTTCTCGTCTGTACCTTTGGAAGCAAAATGCTGAAATACGTTTCTCATCAAAAACAATCTGCATATCAACTCCATACTGTTTTCTTATCTCTCCACTCAACCCTGCAAATTTCTGCTTAACTATATCAAACTGATCGGACTTCCAAGACCCGAATACTTGTTGGTCTTCCAAGTCTTCTAATTTTTGTCTGATTTGTCCTCTTTCCACAGTGAATTTTTTCTGAGAGTTGAGATGCGTACAGATACTTATGGTTACTGTAGAACCCTGTAAACTAATACCGGCTCCCTGAACAGATGGACTATTTCTTAACACTACCTGATTAGCTTGAATTCTTAGTCTCATCATAGCTTCACATTCCCGTGCAATGGCATCTACCTCTCTACTTATTCCTTGACAAAGCTTCTCATTAACCATTGTCCCATTTTTAATTCCGAAAGATTTCAGATCGATTTCTAATGTCAGCTTCTTCTTTGGTCTAACATAAATATTCGGTCTCCTATCCTTGATTTCAGGATCAGTGTTTGTATCTAAGTTTGCTATTCGATATACTGCGTTGTAAACTGCCCCAGCCAGATGATGATAACGTAGTAGTGTTGTCAGTAACGGAAAGTTGTCTCTGTTATACTTCAGTGTACTCTTTTCATACGTAAATTCCCATGTTATAGATTCTGATAATGAAGTGGACTTTTTTCTTGGAGTTCCAGGCCGTTGTAAGCTATCAACACAAACAACTACAACTTCCCGAATATGCGACAAACACTGAAGAGCAAGTTCGGCTGTTGCTGGGTCAAACATTTCCGTCAAGTCTTCCTGTATATGGTAACACTGTTCTAGAACATCAGTAAGGCCTGCAAGTTGTCCATGGTAACGTCCAGATATGTCTCCAGTCAAAAGTTTCAGTAACAAATCGTAATTTCCTGTCCTACGCCTCGACTCCAGAGACATCCAGTCCACACGTAGGTTTACATGTCTTTTGAAAATTTCCTGTATCTGTAAATGAGAAAAAAAAAATAATAAATTGTTTCATAATTTGTAAATCACTGAAGAAGATCTGAATTTTTATAAAAGTGCAATTTTATTAAAATGCTATCATTAACATTTGTTTAATTATAACGGATTGCCAATATAATAGTTATCGTTATTTAGCAATAACTTAACTGGAACGTCATAAATCAGACGGAACTTAAATATCAATACCTTACTTAATGAATGTAAATCAATACATACTATAGAAACTACATATAACATTTAGCGGGCAGTAAGTAAACAAATATCATAAGACTGGAAATGTTAAAGCTATGTGACAATAACACTTCTATCAGAATAAGCAGATTTCGGAACACTAGTCAGTGGAGCATAACTAGGTCAGGATCACTACTATAAATGGTCTGAGTTCACATAAGTCAAAAATGCTGTAAATCTGAGCCTGCAAATTGTAATGGGCCAGAACGTCCCCCTTAGCAACTGATTTTGCATACAAAATAATGCCAGAAGGTGAACTTTCTGACATGTATCTTTTTTGTGTCATTACATAGTGTAGTAATAACACTTCCAGTACAGTCATAATTAATTTCCAGTTCATTCATATACATTAAAGCGATTTATATTTCTGTAGTGATACTGACCTAATTAATAACAAGCATTTGCGGTAATCAATGCCCAAATCCTGCAAATAATATCGAGACCAAATTCACAAGAAAGTCAGAAAAACTGAAGCACTATGTGTTGTAGGACTTATTTAGATGTTAAAACTGAAGGTGAAAAAAACAAACAAATAGCACCGTCACCATCCCCTTCAGAAAAAAAACAGTGTGTGTTTTTTAAGTCTTACATCCAAATTACAGAATAAAAGTCTATATACTAAATGTGCCTCATATGGAGGAATAAATCACCGAAACCCGAACTCTCTTTGTCATGACTGCTGAGCAAAATGTTTTTTTTTTTCACTTCTACTATTTACTTTGTTTTTTCAAAATCACAAAGGATATCACAAAGTTTAAACCAAAATCACATGACTACTACTTATGTATGTTTTGAGCAATCGAGTGTCAATTATATGGTGGTATTCTTTAAAAAACTTACCTGTAATACTGCCTTTGGCAATACTGTAGCCATTATATAATTTTTAATTTTGACTTCTTCAAATCTCTGTGCCAGTGAGTTGTCTAGCATTATAGCAGTGCTGCTATTAGTTTGTGTAAGAACCACAGATTCCAAGTAGCTCCCTGACTGATCAATGTGTACTTTGGGAAGATTTCCGGGTCCAGGTTGTTCACATATCACTTTAACTGATTGTACGGTTTTCAATTTTTCGTTGTCAGTATCTGTAAACATTTGTACATGCCGTCCATATATATGACTTGATGACAGATATATTCTAAGAGTGGTGTTGTTCATATGACTACTCAATTTATTTTTCTTAAAACTTTCAATATCAGCTATGTACTTTTTCCCGCATACTGCCTGTGGAATCAATCGATCAAAATCTACAGATTTATTAATAACATCGATGATGTCTTGGGAAAAGTTTGCCATAATCCATAAGTCAGCCATTGACAAATTATTTTCTGATGGATCTGTACTGATAGAATTTTCCCATCCTTCATCGCCTGGTTTCTCTAGGCCTGTAATCCACTTAATTCTTTGTGGCAGCGTTTCGCGTAATTCTTGGAATACAGCATATGTATTTTGTATTCTTGGCATATCGCTCTGTTTGTGCAAGAAAACTGCAGTTTTGGTATTGCCGAAGGCAAATGCGATTTCATTGACAGAAGAATTGTCGATTGCGAGCGTATTAGATTTCAGAAAATGTTTGAGGAATTGTGTATTTCCACAAGCAGCTGCTGTTAATAGTAGATCGTTGATGTCGCTGTCGGTCTCAGACAGACGTATAATGGTATCGGTGTACTCCTTCTGGGGCATTACCCTCTTGATTCTGTCATGCAGTGTGACATTCCGAGGGGACGGCAGAAACAATAAGAATTCATGTAAATGGTTTATATCGCTCTTATATCCCATAGCACTCATTATTGACTTCCAAACATGGCAATCAAATGGTAGTTTTTGCATCATAATTTTCAGTATGTGTTCTTGTCGTGGATATCTTTCATATATCTTCTTCCACACAGGATTACGTCCAAACCCTTTGCCTCCAAATATAGCAATTCGTTTATCTGTTGTGTGAAAACCTCTGGTACTGTTGACATGTATATTTACTGGTCTTGTCTGTTGCTCATCCATCCAATATTTATCCTCATTCAGATGGAGTTTCGACCATCCTATACACAAATCAAGTACACACTCCAAACATGTAAATTCTGATTTACCTGAAGCGTCATGATTTACATGTGTTTCAGATTGTATTGACAGTTCAGAAGTCAGATATGATAGAATATGATGAAGACCAAGGGAAACAGCATAAAGTATAGGGGTCAAGTTCTGACGATCCCCTTGTGTTCTCAGTGACTTATTTGTCTTTTCATCTACCAAACGTACTAAACTTAATTTTTCAGTTTTCACAGCAACGTGAAGTATGTTTTCATTCGTGTGGATTTTTCTCCAAATACCACTACTTTCTCCTAATTCTATCAATATCTTTACACATTCTACCTGGCCGTTCTGTATGGCTATTGCTAATGCTGTAAGACTTCTGCTTTCGTAAGTTAGAACTTTTTTAAGTACGTTTTCATCGTCTTTTATTATTTCAAACAACTGTCGCAAAGACTGAACACAGCCCGTTTTTGCAGCGCTGTGGAAAATTGGAACAGTTGTGAGAAAATCATCATCAAGCTTTGCCTTTATCAAGTATCTAGAGCACAATATGGCACTATTAGCCAAAGTATCATTTCCCATTTCCAGTGCAGAAATTATATCTATGCTCAGCCGGTTTCTGTTGTTACCTGGTCGCATAACGTTGTCCGTCTCCAGAGTTTCAAGCATTCCTTTCGATAACATATGATCAGTGAACCATCCATTGCTTTCTATTTTTTCTTTCGTCAAGGATGACATATTTGCCTTGTGCTCTGTTAACAACTGTGTAACTTTCGTTCTTCCACACATGTTAGCATAGTCTAAAGCAGTATAACCTTTGGTATTCATTTGGTTAAGAACCTCTGGACGGGATTTAGCAATTCTCTCCGCTATTGAATACATTCCGTGAATGGCTGTATAATGCAAAGAACTACTCTTGTCATCAGTATGTATCACAAGACTAGTGTGGCCTTCTTCTAACAAATGAAGACAGAAGTCTTCCCTACCCCTTATTAGTGACACCTGGTATGCTTCGTTTAATTCCTCTCGTGTTACCGCAAGTCCTACTACTTTATCCATGAATCTGCAAAGTTTTTTGTAGATCTCTACATTTCCGTTTTCTGTTGCCAGCTTTAGTAAATATCTGTATTTAACAGAACTTCTGATGTTTTTATCATCCCTAAAACACTGCAGAAGGAAGTCGAATGTGTTTGAGGAATTACCTTTTACAGCATATTCAAGACAGCCCCATTCAGGAACGTAAAACTTTCCCATAAGATCTTTGATTGGTGATTCATCCATGTTACCGATCAGTGGGATTCTATTTCGCACCAAGTACTTAACGATTTCATGTTGACCATTCAAACTGGCTAAGCAAATGAAAGCAATAAAGCAGGATTTCTGTTCCTCTGTCATTTTGGATACCTCCAAACTGTTGAAGATGCATTTAATAAATCTTATCTGTCCAGTTTCAGCAGCTTTTGCCATGACCGTTTGCCACACAGGATTTAATATACCTGTTTCTATAAGAGTGTGTTGTCCAATCAACTCCAGGTATGACCAAAGTTGTTTGTTTTTGGCAATATCAACTATGTCGGAACGAAGTGTTAAGGAATTTTCCTTTTTTATTGCTCTTTGTATTTGTTCTATTTTGTCCTGCTCTAATGTGTATCTATCATAGTTGTCTTCTGACTGGAAAAAGAATGGAATTAAATCTGTAATAGCTAAATCAAGCAAAAATGGTTCTTTCAGTATCTTCTCATTTGTCTCTTCTATAATATCCATCAGTATCTTTAATACCCATGATTCTCCAGACATCATAAGTAAAGTCCATAAATATGTTGGTATAGTGCCCATTCCGATTGCCAGTATTTGATCTTTTATCATGTCTGTTAAAGTGTGATCCATTATTTTGTCCTTATAAAAATCTGGAATTATTAGACAGAACTTGTTGAATCTTTGTGAGTAGTCACCACATTCAAGATATCTGAATAAATTCATAAATTCTTGAACAACTGATTCCTCGTAAAATCTGTTTAGCATCTTTTTGACATCAGATACCAAGTCTGCAAAATCTGCAAATGAGTTCAAACTGCCCAACTCGAAAGCTCTAGGTGCTTTTGGTAGCTGAGATTGCTCTTCGTGGTTTTCTTCATAAACTGCATTTAGCTTGCATGCAAATGCGTTTGTACCTTTAAACGGTTGTTCTTCCAACCTTGTAGCACATCGCCAACATATATACGATAAAAGCTGAGACAGAGAATACATCAATCTTTTCCGTGCTTTCTCTGACGAAATGAATCTCCATATTAATGCCAGAAGTATAGGTATGTCATTATTAGGAATTACTCGTCCTACTATGTCAATGTGACCATTAACCAATGCATATGCAGTAGGCGTCATGCCATTCTTATCTTCTGATTGGATGACTGTTTTATTGAATGCTAGTATCTGTGAGACCAGCTCCTGGTTTCCTAAAGCATATGCCACATGAATCAAACCAGTTCCATTAATTTTGGCTATTTGAGCAAGCTTCACTAATTCCATTGTTTTCCTGTAATTTAACGTCCTCTCTTTTTTCACGGCAACAAGAGCTAACTGAACATTTTTCTTTTCTTTCTTACTTTTTCTGGTCGAACTTTCGTTCTTCAGCTCAAAAACATTTCCTCGTTTCTTTCCCAGTCTGTAGGCCATATTTGCAGATTTGTTCACTTTAGACTGAAACACGCGCCTACCAAACTCCCTAGTACAATCAAGCAGCCAACTGTTTGGAATAAAATTGTTTGAAGACCTCGTTTCGCTAGGACTAAATGAGAACCTTCTCTTTGTATCGAAATCTGGTATTGCTCTTGGACAGGCCGGGTTACAACCAGCAATCAGTAGGCACTGGGCACATTTCCAGTGTTGATTACTTAACGAGTACCACAGAGCGGAGGCTTTGGAAGCATCCAAAATGTCCAGTGTAGCTGATACACCAGGTCTTTCAGTCTTGATCTTGCCAGCAATGTACTGTAATGCCATCAAATTACCATTCTTGGCAGCATAGTGTAAAACCGTTTTGCCAGTTGACATTTCTTTACATTGAAACATGACGCTATATGATTCTTCTGGTGAGGAAGGCATTGTTTGCGTGATCAAGTGGCTACATATAGCTTCCTCGTTTCTTATAGTAACATTCCTAAACACTTCACCAAGAGCAGTAGAAGTGATAGATTTTATGTGCTTCTGGATATGGTCTAGATGTTTTATCATCAGGTCTTTCGGGGAATAAATACACAACAGACGTATATACTCACTGAAATGACACAGATTATTAATAAATTAATAACTAGTCGGATAAAAAACGGATAATTGCTGCACACAACAATGCTTTTGAGAAAAGCTAATAAAATATCCAGGACTTGCACTAAATCTTAGGTAGGGTCGCGTTGACCTAAACATACATCTATTTTTAATGCCTTATTTAGTGCATGTACCAAGTCAGAATATCTCTCTCGTCCAATTTTCACTGTATTCTCTTGTTTTTCATATATAGTGATAAATTTTGTTGATATTCGTTGCATATTAAGCTATTTTCTTTTCAACAATAACTCGACAACAGAAATACCAAATACAAAAACAGCTGATTAAGTTTAAAAATCCGTTAACGTCAAACGTTATTGGATACTCGAATTAATATGTTATTCCATAGCTGGTATAAAGCATAAAACTAAATATATATGTTTTACAACCTGAACTATGATTTTTATGGTATTATTTTTGTTTAATAGCCTATAATACATACTTATCCTCGTTTAACTGGTTCGTCACTATTTGCTTAGCCTTCTCCAAAATATATTCATCTATTTCCCAAAGTCTATTTTTGGCACATCCATTCAACATTGCAAAGCCTACTTCTTTCACCAGTTTTGTGCTATGGCCTATTTCTAGTCTGAAAAAAAAAAACAACCATCATATTTCTGACTATCATTATTATTTTATACTTCCCATAATTAACGCTGTTTTTAATGCTGTACATTACTTGATCAATACTATACTATTGACATGTTGTTTTCCTCTGTTATGTTTTACCACACTGGATTCCTATTTCAGTACGCAAATAAATGATTTCTTTGCACTCTTTCTCATAATTAGTATTTTCAAATGAAATACGGGACCTGGATGGCCGAATGGTTAGGGTCGCTGACTTATAACCAAAAGCCTTTCCGCTGTCCTGAGTTCGAGTCCTGCTCACCCGCTTCAAATCTCAAGGTATCCAGACAGCTGCCCAAGGTCAGGAATTTCACCGGATCAACTGGATAGCTGTCCGAGCCTTCCTTCACCAGTAAGTCTAGTAGTCACGTTATAGCTGAAAAATGCTGAAAGTGACGATATACCTCCAGTAATCCAACCCAATCCAAAATGAAATATTAGAGAGTCCTAAGTCTTTATCGTTTTCGGAAAAAAATAAATAAGAAATAATAATGTTCCTTACTGTTCATTGCTACTGGTGGCGGTTCTATGTAATATAACTTCATCTAAATCGTAAACAATATACCTAACATATTAATTCATGGAATACTTCACCTTGACCAAACGTCTTGAACAATTCTTAGCCTCGATTTGTTATGGTTTCCGTCATCATAGCTTGGGTTAGATATTTTCAAAATCTTCTTGACTGTAAATAACACAAAATATCGTGAAAATCTCTCCTGTTTTGATGCCTGTTTCAAACAACTACTATCTATATATATATGCGTATAAACTTTGTCTTTCAAGATATTTTGAACGTTTCCGTTGACATGCAAATATATCTTGGGACAGGATGGGCACCTTGGGAGCATTAAACGACAAAGACAAGAAACATATATACATAACCCAAACGCTCTAAAAGAGAAACTCTAGTTAACACTGTTACCGTCTTATTGCTCATATAAGTACGGAATACCATTTACAGACGTATAAAACGTCTGTGTCTAGCATTAGAAATAGTGTCAAGGATTCTTAAGACCTAAGTTTTTTTAAACACGAGTTTATTTACTTCATTGAATTAATGAAGCAATTTACCTTTTGACAAAGTACGTAAATGAATAGTTTTCTAAATTTCAATACATTATATCAAAACTAAATCACTGTCAAAACTTGAATTTTCAGTGTTTTCTTTACCGAAATTAATGATGTCGAGAAACCGACTTCATTTCATCTTGTTTCTCGCCACACCATTCCATTTACATGTACAAAGAATATTGGGGTAGACCATTTTAAACTCTTACTGGGAGTCTCTAAGATCTACTTTCAGCACCAAAAAATTAAGCTTCAGTTAGTACCAAACGATCGTGTGCTTCCGGTATACGCAGCAGGAATATATTTAGTTTTCTTATATTTGTTGAAGTGATTACTCCCTGTAGCGACAAGTTAGAAGGCATAGTTTACTCCTATACGTTTAAATAAAGGAAGCAATTCTTCCTACCATTTTTCTGCTAGATCTATAAAAGTTTGCATGTTTGTATAATGAAGAAGTACATATGTTCATATATATGATATATTTTTCACAATATTCCTGTCTTATGTATGAAGGCTATATATTTTGTTCAGGGAAATCCTCGTACATCTTTTAAACGTTCCAG
>JAOXYJ010464933.1:0-14914 GCA_028566555.1 Lithophaga nigra | reverse complement strand
CTAGGGAACCATGAATTTGACGAAGGGATTTCTGGACTTCTGACGTTGCTTGATAATGCCAATAATTTTACTGTTTTGAGCTGCAATATAGACACGTCACCAGAACCACGAATTCAGAACAAATTTTCCAAACATGTTGTCATAACGATCGGTGGCGAACGTGTTGGTGTGATTGGTTACACAACAAAAAATACACCAATGATATCATCACCTGGTAAGAACATTGTACCATTTATAGGCCTTCAAATATTAAGCCTTTAACGTTGAATTCAACGATCAGTGGCGAACGTGTTGGTGTGATTGGTTACACAACAAAAAATACACCAATGATATCATCACTTGGTAAGAACATTGTACTATTCATAGACCTTCAAATATTAAGCCTTTAACGTTGAATTCAACATACAACTGGATTCGACATTTCAATTTAGTATATGTTTGATTAACTGGTTGCTTAATCGCCACTCTGAACAATTTTCAGTTGTATCATAGTTTGATTGGTGGTATGGCTAGCTCATCCAGGAGCAATTACAAACCACATAAGGTACGATTCGAACGCACCGCCTTTTTTACGGTCGCTTGACTTTAAAGGTTAAATGCGAAAAATTGTTACAACTAAAGTAAATTAACTTCATATAATATATTGGTGTTCGTGTATAGTATGAACATGTGTTTTATTTTAAGCCATTAATTGAAGAACCAAGTAGAGTTCATGCAACCAAATACCTAGAACACTAGGAAACCGAAGCCCACGTCAGAAGTGTAAACCGTGCTGCATGTAGTCTCTCTGAGAAGAGGGCAATACATGTATTGAATAAACCCGCTGATACATATATTTCGACTTTCTTTGAGTGAAAAAGATGTGCAAAATTTACAATTTAACCCTTCATTTTTTGTATCCTCAGAATGTAGATGTATGAATGTATTTTATCATTTTTATCTGTATACTACCAGGTTCTTTAAAAATATCTATTTACAATGTAAATACAAATTAAGGTTGGTATACATAAAATGATGATAGCCTTAATGAATGTATCATGAATGGTTGTATGGGGTTTATCGTCACTTTTAGCAATCTTGTAGCCATATCATGATTACCAGATTTACTGGAATAGTAAAGTCGAGATAGCAATCCAGCTAACCGATGAAACCTGCGACAATAGTAGGTGTCTGGAAACCGTTACACTAGAGGCGAATCGAGTGGGACCCGAAACTAAGACAGCAGTGGTAGGCTAACTATTCATGAATCATCGATCTAATAAATTGGACTACCGAGTTCCATCGAGGCCTTCACATCATGACATGAACGAGTTACGAGTAATCATATAAACGTCAAGGTATCAATTTTCTACAAGTTTTGTTTTAACTTCTGTTGTTTATTTTCTTGTTTTTGTTAATTTTCTATTTCTAGGTAATCTTGTATTTCTCGATGAGATTGAATCAATCCGGAAGGAGGTCACCATCTTAGAGAGCCAAAGCATTAACAAAATCATCGCACTTGGACATTCTGGTTTTACAGTGGATAAGAAAATAGCACTGGAAATAGAAGGAATTGATTTAGTTGTTGGTGGACATACTAATACTTTTCTATATACAGGTATTTTTGTACATGTAGGTGCCTTATAACCTAAATGTGCGGTACTGACCTTTGAACTGACGTGCACTGTAAGGTCTACGGGAATGACCTTTGAACCTCGACTCCTCCCATACAACTAAGGCTGCGCTGATAATCTTGTAGACATGTCAGGTACACTGGTAGATCTGCCACATATTATACTCATGTATGAAAATCATCTGCGATTTAAATCCTATGACACTAATATTACACCTATTACATGTATATGAATATTATATGAACTGAATTACATGATTTCATATGAAATAAAAGTCATATGATACATGTACTCATAGATTGCAGTATAATATGAAATGCATTTGAAATTGATATGCATACTTTCACATGTTACCTGTTTGATGCCCTTTTCGCATGATTCTCATGAAATAAATCAGGTGAAACTCATATTATTTTCATATGATTCTATATGTGGCAAATTTGCCTGTATAAAGTGTAAATAATTACTGCATATACCAGTGCCCACACAAACTTTTAATCATATCACCATTTTAAGGAAACAGGGAGAGAGGAAAGTTGTTGGAAACTTTGACACGGGAAGCAATAACGAAAAAATTAATGCATTTTGTAATAATCAGCTAGTTTATAATGCAGACGATACCACCGCTGTCGTGGGTTCGAGCCCTGCTCGCCCCGCTTTTTGTGTTAAGGTCACCAGACACCTACCCCAGGTCGGGCTTTTCACTGGATCAGCTGGTTAGCTGTCCGGGCTTTCCTCCCCCAGTAAGTCTGGTAGTCATGAGATAGCTGAAAACTTGCTAAAAGTGACGATAAACTCCCAACAACCAACCAACCAACAAATCAGTACTTGAAACAGTTTTTTTTTTAAATTTTAATTGTAGTTTTGTAAGCACGATCCTTTTGTTCAAGAAATTGTTTCATAGGACGGGGAGTTTTTTGTGTAATTTCCCGCCGGTATTACCATTTGTTCTGTAGTTGACGTTATTAACAACGTTGCCTCTACGCCGAGTTGATTTACTATGTTCCCTTAGATTCTTATTTGATGAAAAAAACGGAGATTTCTTTAAGAACTTAAATTTATCTTTGGCAAGAGCACTGTGGAAATTTTATACATAACTGGGATGTTTTCACTGTAATTGACAAATAATGAATGCAAGCAATGATTTTTTTGAAAATAAATCTAATACCAGATGTAAGGCCATATTAACGTTTCATTTTGGTTTACCGACCGTAAGCTGTTTCAGTGGTATCAAGTCACATTAATTAATTTTAAAAAATGTGCAAAATTGTTATTTAATATTTTTTCTTAAATTACATTTATTTTTAAGACAAGCATGTACAATGCTTAGTTCTTGTTTACAAAGGTTAATGCCATTTTTATATTTCACACAATATATCTTTATGAGTTAAGTGTTATATGTTTTGTTGTTATTGAGATTGTAAAATCACTAACTATTGCCAAATCAAATAGAGCACAAAATATGCTACTAAATTTGCCTTTACTAGATTACGTAATTTTTTGAGCGATTGCTGTCAAAATTAGACATTTGTCTCAAGAAGATTTCGGGTGCTATGAGAAATCATAACATATACATCTGTGTTATTCTTTGAGACACTATCTATTGAGAAAAATAAATACTAAACACAGCATGACGTATCATCTACGTCAGCTAATTTTAACGTGGAACTTACTCAGTAGCAGTTCTCATAACATTAATTTTGAGATCATTTACAGAAGTAAAAATATTTGAAAACACATCTTTCCTCCATTTTACCTCGTTTATCACGAATGTCAAAAAAATAGAAAGAAACGGAAACATTTTTACGTCTTAAAAGTGAGATAGAAACGATCTATTATTCAGCAAGAATTATAGCTGAGATGTTATTTTTCACTTTCACCATGCTTTACAAATGCATGCAAACAGTATTTTTGCAATAATATTCCGACCCGTAGGAAATCTAGAATTTCAATGTTTGAGATTTTAAATCTAACGCTGGTTCCTTTTACAATAACAAAAATATATGTTGCGTACAATATTTTGTCTTTTGATTTGTACTATGCTAAAGATGTAGACATAACTTCGCGTCACAAACCTTAAGATATGGCTGCATCATATGGAATACCAGTAATCATAAATTTTAAGAGTCCGAAAAAGGGATTTAAATAGAAAACACCAAATATCGGACTTTTCATTTCGTGCAGTAATATTTGTTGCTAAATTATTAATTATTATTTTTTTTAATTTTCTCAAAGTTTCTATTTTTTTAAATAAAGTTTCTTTCTCCTCTTGACAACCTATCTACCGACTCAATTCTATAGCGATACTTGTGTGGTCGAGTTGTTTACTGTAAAATGTTATAATAAGCTTTGAACAAAGATGGCAGCGACCATTGTAAAAAAAATAATGAGACGACAATCGAAGTTCACAAAAACGTATATCCAGAGAACAAGACAAGGCCGTTATCAAAAAAGAATCAAACCCAAACAACAAAAACAATATCGTAATCCACAAAGAATCAAACACAAAAACCAAATATATGATCATAATCCTCAGAGATAATTACATAAGAGGAAGCAAACACGGATACAACAACACAAAAACTCAAAGTAATCAGGAAAAGAAGACGCATTGTTTTGAATTAAAGATAGGGGATACGGTATTAGGGCCTTTGAAGTCTTTATAACTTAGTTCTGAGAGGCTGTTTGAAGATTTATTAATTAAATCATGTCCACTACATTTTATGCTGATCAATTTAGTGTCATTTTGTATAAACAATTTCACGTCGAATGTTGTGTGAATGAAAGGGTTGTGTTCCATTTGAATTCCATCTAGCGAGGTTATCTTGAAAAATCAGAGCGGTGCTTCATCAAATAAAATTGGCGCTGCGAATTATAGCTGAAATACCAAATTCAAACCCTTTGCTTTCACCTTTTCTGCCCTTGTTAATTTTTCGTCCCAGAAAATTGTCATCAAGAACTTTAATATTGTCCTTAACAGCGATTGTCGAAGCTTAAATATATATATATATATTTTTTTAAAAATTACAATTCTTTTCCCAGTTTGCTAAGAGTTACTAATTTTCGAGGTTCTTTGGAACGTGATAAGTCAGCTGAGGTAAAAAGCAAAAATGGTAACAGACATGAGCACACACACACATAATGTGAATTTAATTTTAACAGAGTAAAGCAATGGCATCTGAATACAGGAACCTATGCCTCTGACAAAAAGAACACATGAATTGAAAATAATAATAACAAACAAATGATACCTAACAAATAAAATTTTTATTGTATTGATGTACCGATGAATCAATATACAAAATAGACATTTTGAATCTCCCAAAGATCAATCGGTAAAAGGAAACTCTATCTTTAGTTCCAAAAACAATCCATACGTCCTATTAGTAAAACTGTTTTTTTGTTATATATAGAGTATGAAAAGGATTGAAGAAATGACCGGAGTCAAAATAAACAGATATGTTGTAGATTTAACAGACAATATAGCATGCAACAGAATTTTCTCAAAGGTAAGTTTCCCAGATTGAAATAATTCGAAATCAGACACCAATTTTACTGCGTACGAGAGCTTTCCTGGATTTAGCTTTATCAATCTCTGACATGATGATTTTTTTTCAGCTAACTGAAAGAGAATGAGAGGATTACTGAAGTTCACGTTCACTTATTCCTCTATCCAGGGACACAACAATACTGTTATCAACACAGATTCAAACAAAAAACTTCAAAAACAAAACTACAATCAATAAAGAATCAAACGCAAACACAAACCAGGAAGCAAACACAGACACAACACAAAAAACTAAAGCTAGGACAATATGGACACACATAAGCCGGAGGTGACATCAAGCGGGTATGGAAGTCCTACAAATGTGTCATCCATCGAAATTACCTGCCTGTTAAAGCAGTAACAAGTAGTAAAACGGTTATGAAAAACGGGTAACGACTACGCCACAGGAAACAATTCCGTAATCACGTGCGATACGCACATCTCAAAACTGTACACCAGCTTGTCTTGGTGGCCAGAAAATTTCCAAAATAATTACATTAACTTAGACATTGTATAGCCTTCATCGAGTAAAAAGTAATAACCATCTATCTAGAAACTATGTATAGTGGACACAACCCCTAGAAAATGGGATCAACTGCGACGTTAGTATGTTGCTATTCAGAAAAGTGAAATTTGCACCCGGCAAGTCGTGTTCGTCATGCTTGTCGTACAATTTTGTTTATAACAAGGTATAAGTTTAAGTAAGATGCAGACTTTGATGTATCTGTGGTGTCTTAATTTCAAGCTCATTGAGATAGATGTGATATGCAAGAAGTCCTTCAAATGACTTTTGTTAAGTGATAAAAACATAATCTATATATCAAGAGTTAAATAACAACCCCTGAATAAATCTACCTAGTAATATGAATACAATAACAAGTCGGCCAACAGTGGCGCATAGTTAGTACCAATTGGAATGCCGATTATTTTTTGGAAACAACGTTCACAAAATTCAAGAAAATTATTGTCTATAAGAAATTCCGTCATCCTAACAATATCCTTCTCCGAGTTCTTCTGTTAGAATCACTTGACAAATAACATTTTTTTCTCTACCTCACACAAGAATTTTTTCTTTTACCATCTTTCTTGAAGAAGCATTGTTCAATTAAATTTTGAGTTGAGTTTTTAAATAGCCGAAGGATTGTGGTGTAAAGCGTTGAAGGTTTTAATGCTAGGGACTCCGTGCACTTCATGATATTAAGAACATTAAAATAGGTACCTTTATTTAAACGCTTATATTCGAACACCTATAATATCAATAATAATCACGAACAAAATGCAAATGAAATTTAATGAAATTCATAATGATTCATAAAAATGACAAAAATGACAATAAAAATAATATTCACGGTCAAGTATACAAATATATGTTTTTGTAGGCAAAATATTATAATCTTACTTATCAACTTCAACATTCGGAAGGCAAACATGCATTGCTTTACATTAAAAGATCTGCAGGATTTCTGAACTTTTATCACTATGACTACAATCTGAATTTTACGTGGAACATCAATGAATAAAATAATGGAAATTTTGATCAAACGAAATTTGACTGGAAATTGCAAGGATTTTAGTAGTTATAATTTCCAGTGCAGAGCAAGTGATTTATTACAGAAATGAATGAAATTTTACCGGCAAATAGTTTTCGTACGCGTTTTAAGCAATTTTTGCATTTACTACATAAACACGTACACACCAATATAAAGATAAACTATGAATTCCCTATTCATAAACATACCAGAGTTAGGAAACTTATTCACTGGACCGTCTGGATCCAAGATCAGGGCCAATCCAAAAAGGTATTTGGAACCGTTTTTTTTGGCAAATCATTTTATGGCTGATATATTACCGACCCGTTCGGAGAGGATAAAAACTTCCACTTTATCCTGTTAACTTACCTGTTTTCTAAAGAAAATATCTGTCTTAAAAGATTTCCTCACGAAGACGCTTCACACTTTCAAACTTCAGAACGCACTTGTGGATTACCTGTTTGACAATGCTGAAGACTTTTTTACAATAAAGACAAGTGCACAAAACACGCTTTGTGCTTTGTTTTTTTACCTCACACTTCATGTTTTGTATACTGGTAATAAAACTACAATATTCATGTTCGAAATATCGTTTAAGGTAGGATACCTTTGACATTAAATTTTTGCCGGAGTTGAATGTTAAAAAATTGAACGTGGGTTCATAGAAAAAGTAACCTGTATATTTATATTTATAATTTTTTTATAGTTTAATAGATTTGTTGTCATCACGTATTTCAGTAATAACTCGGGTCAATGGATTCATTTCACATTATTTGATATCAAAATTTAAAAACTGTATTTACTCACCATGAGTACGATACAACTCTTTTATTGGGAAATGAGAATCCCCCCCACAGCTCGTTTTATTCTAATGCGTAACAACTAGAAATTTGAAGAAATTATGTATAAGACGAAGAAAATTAAATATAATGGTGTATCGATTGCAACTAGAAGTATTCAATCACAAAATACTTTGTAAAACTTGTAGAAAAAAATCCTTTTTTTATATCTATACAGATTCCTACCACTTTATCCAGGGAAATATATACGATTTCACATGTTCAATTTTAACTTATATTTAGCAGACGAGTTACTTAAAGCCAATTCGAAGTACAGCTCGACATTATGTTATTTTATAGGGACCTAAGACTGTTAATTATGACCACCGGGAATATGATAAAGTACTACCGCCATATCTCATAGCATTATCTGTGAAATAGGTTGTTTTGGAACATCCACGCTAATAAGATACAAACTGAATGCAAATTGACAAAAAAAACAGGAAAAAAAAACATCAGGCAAATACAATATATAGGAGTACGATAAGACATATCATGCTAATATCTCAATTAGCATTTGGGGAAAAAAGGAGTACGCGAACATTTATTTAACTGAAATTCATTACGAATCTAATAAAAACAAAATTATCTGCAATAATTCTCCATTTAAAACGCTAACCAAAATACACATCTTAATTTTCAATTAGTTGCCTCATTGCATTTGTAAAACAATAAATCAAGGGTGAAGTGCAGACAACATTCTTGACCATATCTCTTTCTTTCATCTTAGAAATAAAATATTAAGGATGAAATTAATCTTTAATCACTGCCAACCATCATTGAATTGCAGCCATCGAATAAATCGTTTACACATATATCTGATATTGTTAGCTTTATATGGTAATGAATTACAATTGTTTTTTCTATGCAGCATAAGATTCAAAGTGTAATCCATTTAGCGGGACTTAAAAATGTCAGTGAATCCTGTTCCAAACCTCTTTCCTATTACAAAAATAATGTGGCAGGAACAATTAATTTACTAGAGGTAAGTGTAGATTTTTCCAATATTCGAAGCATATTTCTGTTAAGTTTTCGTTTATTTCTCTTCAAGTCTTGTTTATTTTAATGTCTCATCGTTTTAATGCGTAACTAAATCAGATTCAGGATAAAATAAATAAATGCTGGCGGTATTTTGATAGGTTACTATTTTATCAGCATTTGACATTTATGGAGTCGAATTACTGGAATCTGTGACCAAAAAATATCAGAAAAGTGAATCAAATAATCATAGGTTTGACTTTGACGGACGGAATTCAGTATATTTTCTTAACTTATGTTACATGTTCAACCTTTGAACAACACGGTCTTGCGAAAAAGCAATAGATGATATCCTGAATTTACCACATACACGCACATACATGTGGCTTGATTTTAGAGATAACAGTAAGCTGAATTATTAGACGTATGGAGCCATTTTCTATTTCCTAACGTTCAGGTTGTCTTGAAATAATCAGGGGACCGTTGAATGACAAAAACCCCAAAACGCAATTTTCCGCTTGAGGTACTACATATACTGCGACATCTAGTGCAATGAATGATATAAGGCAATTAGTAACGAAACCTAGCAAACTGGGCATTGAGTAAATGACCAGGATACCACAAGAATGAGTATTCAGCATCCTCAAGGCAAGATGAAAATTTTAAAAAAATCTTCCTTGAGAAAGGAAAAAAAACACATTGATTTACCCCCCAAAAAACAAAAACAAAAACAAAATCACGATCACCACTAAACAGTCATTCTACTAGTGACGTAACTTGCAAATGCAATTTCTTTTTAAAATCTTCAAGTTTTTCTTTTAAGAAAATTATTTTCTTTCAATTTTAGGTAATGAAGTCTCATCAAGTAAGGAATCTCATCTTCTCAAGTTCCTGTACTGTTTATGGTTTACCGGAGTACCTTCCTGTAGACGAAAAACATCCCACTGGAGGATGTACCAACCCGTATGGCAGATCTAAATATTTCATTGAAGAAATATTGAAGGATTTGCACAACTGTGAACCTGTAAGAAACCTGGAATACTATTTAAAACACAAACTTTAAAGTAAATATTTCGATTTTTCTTTGTAGGCAATGAAGTACACTTTATTACTTTAATTTTTTCCTACAGCAACAGAATAGTTCGGTAGCGTATGATTTCGGAGCGGAAATAAATTTTTTTCCTATACGGAGAAGCGAAACATCATTTGACAAATTTATGCTCATCTAAAGTCTTATATTGTTCCTAGATTATAAATATCTATAAATAAAATATGTAATTAATAAATGCTTGTAACTGAATGAACAAAAATAAATGTAAATAACATAAAAGGCTTCTACAAAATTTAAGTACAAAGGGATTACGTATATATGTCAAAATAATTAATATCCATACTTTTGTAAACATAATTAAACTAATAAATAATAAACTTTTAATGTGAGATATATCAATGATAATACTCTCTCCGCAAGAAATCGATATAAGAATAAAGAAATATATCATACAAATTGTAAGTTAAAACTCTGAAAGTATAATTTGTAGACCATGAAAATGGCCGGAACGGCCTCAGCAATTTTCGTTTTGATGTAATCATTTCAGGACTGGAACATTGTAATTTTGCGATATTTTAATCCAACTGGTGCACATAAATCTGGAAATATAGGAGAACATCCGCTCAAAACTCCAAATATTATGCCTATAATTTCACAAGTTGCTGTTGGCAAACGAGACATGGTGCATATATGTGGTAATGATTATGATACACAAGATGGAACTGGTAAGTATTTCGATATGTTCCATTTTTGTATACGACTTAGATTAGGCTTCAGTTGATTGTATGGTAATTGGGTCTCATACAATTTTTTTTTACATATTTCAAGGACTTTTTGATCTGAATGTTTATTCTAGATATAATTATGAAATACATAAGACTTTCACGATTAGCGTATGACAAAAAGATGCTTTAACTTTCTTGGCAGTTCACAGAATCACACAATAAATTTCTTAATATGTGAGTACATAGGCAGAAGGTGTACCAAATAGTTAAGTAAAGTTTTATGTGCATTTTTGCTAGCCTTCCTCAAATAATTTTGCAAAAAGGATTCAGAGTAATAATGGAAAATATTTTCTCTGTGTCCCATCTTTTTCTTTATTTGTGTTACTTTACAACAAAAACGATATCAAATACAAAATACGTAAAGTGTCATTTTCAGAACTTACATGAATAATCAAAAGTTGTTAAGAGAACTCAAATTCATTGATTCACATAAGACATGAAAAATATGGAGAATTAAAAAAATGTATTTTGTTAAGGATATATGAGGATCCAGATATCGTTCATTGAAAATGATCGGAATAAATTACGGCACTTTTGATATTTATTTATTAATTGGAAATAACTCTGTTGTTTTATACGTCACTAAGTTGTCACAAAAAAAAAATAAAAAAAAAAAATAAATAAGAACACTGGGAGAGCAAACTGTTCTCAAATTAAGTACGAATTGAATTGAAAGTACAAGGGAGCGTAGCATACCGATATTCTAACTCATAAAATTCTAGGAATATACAATGTCGACAAACAGATTGGACGTGATCGCATGAACTCCATAAGGAGTGAGACTGGGTATGTCGGCAGGGTAAGCGTCTCCTGCTATGCATGCATCGCAATAATTGTTTTTTTTAATTGCAATGTAAAAATTCGTCTCCATGTGAAAATGCCAATAGGAAAAATTATGAGATTAATATTTTATATACATATATAATAGGAATGAGTTGATCCTGTTTATCTGCACCTCTCATATCACATGGCAAGGTGAAACTGACCTGCAGACTTGAACTATATAAGGTTACAGCTATGTCTTATTTTTGTTTTTTGTTTGTTTTTATTTATTTATGTTTTTTTTTAAATAAGATATACAAGGTAAAATGACATGATATCTGCTCCAAAATGAAGAAGCGGATAAGGAAAACGATTAGATAAAATGAGCCTCATTAAAACGTAACAGTGTAGTTTACATATGAGTTTTGGAATATACAATTTTGGTGAAAAGCAGTTTTAAAAGTTATAACTTGATGACCCTTTTTCAACGTAAAAGGTAATTTGTGTCTCACCATATTCATTATGATGGTGCAAACAACAAATACATATCATGAAACAAAAATAAAACAAATAACTCTGGACCATTAATACATTTTATTATTTTTCATATTTTATGAACGCTGACATTTATGGATAGACAGCTTTTGCATAAAAATGCGTAAAAAACAAGGATATTGGAGTTCATGCGATCACATCCAATTCGTTTCTCGATATTGTATATCACTGAATATTTCATGAGCCTGGAATTTCGGTATACTACACATCCATGTACTTCGAGGCAATTTTGACAGGAAAATATTTATTTTTACATGCATAGAAATGAAATTAATATTCATAACAATCAGACACACTATTGCTAAAGTGTATGAATGTATAGCAACTATAATGATATATGTTTTTCAATAAAATGCCACACCGTTCTACCTTGGTTTATGAGGTTTTCAACAACTGCCAAAAAGGCTTAATTAACATATCTTTCCAGACCTAAATATTATGCAGGTTCCCAAAATATTTCAAAGATATATTGTTGTAAAGCTTAGCTATATGTTTATTACCTGCAAAACTTCACCCTTGTCCAATATGTACATTTCTCTATATTAATGTTTTAAAAAAGAACAGGTTATTTGGAAATTTCTAATCTTTGCATTATATTACATTGTTGCATGTCATTATGAATCCATTTGTTAATGTTGTCATCGCAACAGTGCTGGAGCATTAAATGGTAAAAGGAGAGAGGAAAGAATTCTGTGTCAAAATTAATATATTTTGAGATATTCTTTCAAACAGTTGTTGCAACAAACAAAAAAACATTCACGTATCGGTAAATTGATGGCGTAAGCCTGGTACAACATAGCACTAGCACTACTGTAGCATGAAGTTACCGTAACTGTTGTGAATAGGCAATATTAGTTTCTTCTTTCTTTTTCTGTTGTGATAATCCTGAAAACTGTAGATGCAAAACTGAGGGACATTTTGATTACATTCCATTGTTGTTGAGATAATGCCTTTTTGTGTTTCATTAAAGAGTTGAAAGCAGAAAGCAATTCTCACAAAAGCCAGATATGTAAAATCATGGCCTTTGATTTTGCTAGTTAAAGAAGCCTGAAATAGTTTCACATGGATATTTACAGTATTTACTTTATAAAAAAAATCTAATAATGCATTTTATCCTAAATTCTGAACTCTGAAATAGAGTTCAGTCTGGATGTTCACAGTGTTAATAATCCTTTATTTCTTTACATTACTGTTTACATTTTTGTATCGAATAAATTTCTTGGACACCATAAAAATATTTATTACATGCAATGACTTTTCGATTAATGGGTTAGAAAAAAATGAGAATGTCCATAGAAGGCAACAGTAAAGTTATACTTTTTTTTCATTTGCTAAATGCTCTTTTATATATTATGCAGTTATTGAGTACAACCATATTTTTTAAAGATTTTTGTTCCATCTTAGAAGATGTAACCGAATTAATTTGCATCAAAATTGAAATTTTATTGGGCATTTTACAATTTAGTGTGCATGTATAAAAAGTATGACGGCTAGGATTATATGTTTCACAGTAGTATAATATTCACCATGCATGAATGCTGCTACACATGAACATTCAACCATCCATATTTTCATTATCATTTTTAAAGAGCTTCAATTTAACAGAATTTTCACGGACGTTTGTCTTTTTAATGTAAAGATACAGATATTAATAAGAGGCTAACTTGATTTTATTATTTATGCAGTTGTATTTGTGATTGGCTATGGTATCAAATTCTATGGTCATTCATGCCTTGTCTTGAGAACGTGACAGGACGATGTTTTTTTTTTTGCTAATAAATTATTGCAGCGAAGTTCTTTGGATTTTTAGCATATGCAAAGGCAACTACACATGTTGAAACTGTATAAAACAAACTGAAACATATTTAAAATAGATGATAAAAAAGTCACATGTTTATTACTTTTAAGATTGAAATTGTGTGCTAATTACTATATTTAATCATCCATACACGCACGATATCGTGTTATTAGCTTTTGTCGTGACTAAATAATGTGTGGATTTGTTACTTATTATTATGTAGCATCAAAGAAGGTACAAAAAATACTGACGAAGAACTCTGGCTCAACAATTTGTTGTTATTATTATTTAACACAATTTTTATTTTTAGGTATAAGGGATTATATTCATATAACGGATTTATCAACCGGTCATATTGCAGCACAACTCAAAACGGAGGAAAGATGTGGACTGAAGGTAAACATACGGCAAAACCACAGAAACATTCTCTAGTATAAATAAACAGTGCAAAATATGTAGAAACGTAAATATAAGAACAAAACTTGTTTTTGATCATTTCGACTTAGCTATCCAGTAAAAGTGTTTAAATGAAGAACTTGACTCGAAAAGTCACATAATGCCAAAAAATGAGACACGTTAATACTTTTTACCAAATTACCTAGATAATTTGCGCATGGAATCCTTTAGTTTTATGAAATATGGAAATATCGTTTTTCTAGGGATTGAGATAAAAGTGAACGTATGATTAGAATAACAGATCGGATCAGTTCTAACATAACATTCAAGTTAACATCAAAGCAGAGATTTGGACTGCTATAAGTTAACTTGTTAGCAGAGATTTGTCTGCCGTGCATTGTCCTGGCTACAGTTCAAAGTTATCTTGGAAAGCTGATTTGGTCTTTCGAATAATTCTTAAGTCAGTAGTTACGAGATTTTAGAATTTTTTATGATGTCTACTTTTGTTCGTACACCTGACTTCGTCCAGGGGACAAAAAATCGAATATAGGATGAAGAATTTAAATCACTGCATAGAAAGGGAAGAAAAACGATATAAGACACATAAGTGCAACGTATATGATGCAAGATACTAAACCCCAGTTACATATACAATGCATATGTTTGTACACTACATTATCTAACCAGTTGGAGATTAATTCATTCTTCCTCAGTGGAGTCAATAGAGAGTGAAAAAAGTAAATGTAATTCTAGTGGAATTCATTATTGCCGCTCCATGTCATCCACTGGAGTCAATTCTAATTAATATTGAAATGTTTGTTGTGTTTTTTTTCACTTTTAGATATATAACCTTGGAACCGGAAAGGGCCATTCGGTTTTAGAGTTGATTAAAGCTTTTGAGAAAGCAGCTAATCGAAAAGTAAGATATCAAAGTATGTTATTGGATGATATCTAAGTGGTAAATAAAAAAAAAATGAGAGAAAAACTTCTTACTACACCTAACACGAAGTCGAGATTAATGAATAATACCTTTGGTATTGCCGACAAAAAGGACATGAATA
>JAOXYJ010463832.1:0-14915 GCA_028566555.1 Lithophaga nigra | reverse complement strand
ACAGGCATTTTCCGAAGAAAATGGTGGGTTAAACCGGGTTTTACAGCATGCCGAACCTCCCTCTTATATGACAGCCATCCACAGTCTGTTGTATTGACACTTCTCTAACCCTCAGTCACAGCCAAAGAACATACCAATACCAGCAAAAGTATATAAGTAATTAAAATTTCTCATTAAGTTGAAAAGCTGTCAGCCATGTTGTTTATCGAAGAAACGGAAAGGAAATAAACGTTTTTACCAAAATAACACAGGGTGTAAAGATTTAAATATAATATTATAACTTCATTGTTTAGATTAATTTTAAGGAAAAGTGAGTTAAAAAGACAAGGTTTGAATTTTAACCTTTAATGATATTTTCGTAGAAGTTTCGTGAAGTGCAATTTTACAAAAATGTATACAGGTAGTGTGACATTCCATTTCCGTTGAAAAGAGGATGTGAAATGCCATAAGCTAGGAAGACGGAGGTAAGGTACGAGAAGCCTGAGCGAGGTCTGAACGAAGCTAAAAACATCTCAATATAGGATAGAACAAATCTCATATTGCGGGCATATTCAGTTAAAGCACTAATTGTCCAGTATTTTGAAACATCACAGGTAGCAACATCATTACACTGGCTTCCGGATGGTACGAAGAAGTCACAGTAACATAAAAAACAATGTCTAATGCTAACAACGTGTCTTATACTCGGTAGCTTCTTATTATTGTAGTGTCAAGCCCTTTGTTATACCAATGATTATAATAGTTGGACTGTAATCTACTGGACCAACGGATTCTTTTACGCTTTAACTGCATTGAAATTTTAGCTCAACAGACTTCAACCTCTATTAGCCAAATGACTAGTGTGTATACAGCCCGTAACTGAGAAGTGAAATTATTCCCGTTTCGTTAATATCAAGATTGGACATGAACTTCCATACAAATAATGTTGAAAATAGTTTTAATCTGGTACAGTAAAATATATCTGGAGCATATTTAATTCTGGAGTTCCGAAGTAATCATGTTAGCATACGAAAGAAATACAATTCACGGTGATAGTATACAAGTTATTGTTTATAACATATAACATATATATATATTTATGTTTATACGCAAATAAATAAATAAATCATGAAATAAAATACAAAGACAGAAATAAATAACATATATAAATAAATGCATTGCTACTGATAAACTGAAACTTCACGAGCACAATATAAAATGAAATTTTAACATCAGGATACTTAATTCAGTTAAAAAAGATAAATCGAGTCAATAGATTTGAATTTCTTTGAGAAATGTGAAAAAATATTGCACTTTACGACAATATCTGTCGTCGAAACGGACGTATTTTGAATGTAAAACGTCTAAGCATACAACAAATTTTGTCAATTTCATCGGAGTTGAAGTATGAAATGTTTTATCCTACAACTCTGTCGCCAACAGAAAAAAAACTTTGACGAAGTAAGAATAATTTCACTTCTTTGTTACGGGCTGCATTTTTCCCACTGGATCAATACATATTAAATATATATCAGATGTATAGAGGTTTCATATGTGTTTACGAATCGAATAGTTTGCTTTAATATTTTGAAATACGTGACTGATTTCAGCCTAAAGTACATTACCCGGGGAAAAAGACCTAGTACTTTTGATAATCTATCATTTTATTTTTATTCCTTTAAAGTCTGTCTAATTGTCAATTTATTTTGTACCTTTCATTTACATAAAACGTTTTTAAATGTTTTACTAGGGTGCTAGAAACCTAAATCCCATACCATATGTGGCAGAATACTTTGGGCACAAAATGCACTTAGACCAAAATGAAAAACTCTGCATGTTCGGAGTAACACATGTCATAGCTGTTGATGGATTTAGCGGCAAGATAGTTGGTTATAGTTCCATGCCTATTAAGAACAATGTTACAATATATAACGAAGTGTACAGGTAAGTTTGGCATAGGTGTTTACGAAAAACAATAAACTTTGACAGTGGAAAGATATATAGTTATGCTTAAGTACAAAAATGTACAAGGAAGCGTAGCATACAGATATTTCAGACTCAAAAAATCTTAGGAATATACAATGTCGAGAAACAAATAGGACGTGAGAACTCCATAAGAAGTGAGACCGGGTGCGTCGACAGGGTAAGCGTCTCCTGCTATGCAAACATCACTCGTCATGCAAGAAACTTAGTTCAAAAAACAAAAGTCGTGGCCAGGAATAAATCAAATCTAGAAGGTAAGATGAGACGACGAAACGCAGAGAGTAGTGATATTCTGTGTGACATCGGAAAATCGATTTTTTTTACATAAATTATTTTCCTTAAGACTTTAAAGTCACACTTTCCCTCAAAATGAATGTAAAAAGGGTTTTTGAAAATATGGTTGCCAAAATATTGTTGCATATTTAATTTTCGTACAAACATAATACCCTAAAGCTAGATATATTTCCTTATACTGCATATTTGAAAACTGAATCTCTGAACGGTACATTTCCACAGATTTCAGCATGTTTTTCGGCTTTACCGGAAAAAAATACCACCACACAGTTTTAAAATCACGATATTATTTTCTTTTTTATCACTGAAATCGGACCTTATTTTCATGCTGAATTTGTTCTTCGTGTGCGAACAGGAGTGCACTATTACAATAGGAAAAACGTTGATTTAAAGAAACATCTGCTCATATTGAAGTATCCTCAACGACAAGTAACTTTCAGTCGTTGAAATTACTGTCCGTCCATTCGAAATTATGGTATGTAACGCTACTGCGAAATGTGTAGAAAGTGGCAGTCCGTTTGAAACAGTTATTTTTGTAATATAAAGAATATTCGTATTTACAGATTTTAGTGATGTAGCTGCAACATGTGTTAGAATTATCCCTATAGGAAAAATAATCGTCAACCTGTTAATTATATTTATATTCATATTAATATAATCAAATAAATAAACACCGTCTTCATTTCATTTGCATTATATTTCAAATACATGTACACCACAGTATACATGCGCATACACTTCTGATTACAGAATTTTTTCAGATAGCGCGTTCTTGTCTGCATCTTGAATTATTGTTAGAGATCTATATGACAGCACATATTCTGAGACTCCGTTGATTAATGATTAAAAAGCGAAATTTTGCTCTTTGAAAAATAAAATTCTACATGCGGGAACGTACGGAAATTGGCGAGAATGAATTCATGTATTGCCGTGTCTATCAAGTTAAACCTTTTTAGGGGCATGGGTAGCCGAGTGGTTAAGGTTGCTGACTCATAACCACAAGCCTAACATCGCTGTCGCGGGTTCAAGCCCTGCTCGCCCGCTTCATATGTTAAGGTTACAAGACACCTACCCAAGGTCGGGGTTTCACTGGGTCAGCTGGTTAGCTGTCCGGGCTTTCCTCCACCAGTAAGTCTGGTAGTCACGAAATAGCTGCAAAAATTGCTGAAAGTGACGATAAATCCCCAACAACCAAATAACTGAACCTTTTTAAAATGTCTGATAATTGTTCTGTAGGTTATTTGGAGCACTACACTCTTTAATTCATAGTGTGTCTGACGACATTTATTCATAATTTTAGGTCGGTAGTACTTAAATATGGACTATGGGACCAGATTAGAGTTGATAAGGGAACAGAATTTTACCTGTGCTTATATATGCAAGAAAAAAATGAAAATTTGAGACATAGGAGAGACATTGCGCCGTATGTTCAGACAACATCAAAGAATGTAAGTATATAGATTACACTTGTTTAATTTATCCTTTTTATCATTTCCATTTGCTTGTAAAGTAAGGTAATGTATATTGGGTAATGTTTCAACGAATCGCTCGTTTTGAAAAGTGCTTATCGCAATATATATATCCAAATCCTTTTCTGGGGTCTACACAAAGCTGGCAATTATAAGTCCAACGATATAGTACCCCATTTTTAAGTTTTCAACCTTAATACCATAATTTGCTCGGCAATTATAAACTCTTAAAGAAGAAGTTGCTCTAATGCCTAAATAGGGCCCCAAAACTGAAGATTGTACAATGTTATTGAAAATTGTGTAAAATTAACCTCATAAATTGGAAATATGAAAAATAAAAGTATTTAAGAAATTTATCACATATTGTGACGTCATCATGACGTCAAAGTCAATAAAAATTGACGCTTTTTGAAAAAGTGGAAAATTTAGCCTTTTTACACAAAATTGTCTGCTGAATTAACATACAACACATTAAGGAACAGGAAAGATATTTTGGGATAAGAAAATATTACATTATTTGACATCTTTAGGTAAGATATGGTCTTGTAAGATGTACACACTACTTCCTCAGTTGGAAATGGCATAAAATTCTGCCAAAATTGGATAAAATTGGCAAAAACCAAGAATCTTTATGAATTGTTAACTTGATAATAAGGTACTAATCAATATTGCATTTAACAGTTTTATTTTCTCCAAATTTGTGAGCCAAATATTGGTCTTATAACACCTACTCCTTTATTATGCTTCATATTTTACACTAAGTAACACTTAGTTACTGACCTTTCAATTTTCTGGAAAGGGGGATTTTCACTGGAGTACAAATAACTTTATATATATTTATAGTGTAAATATATATAGCTGCAACCTAAAAATTCAAACATGTTCTTAAAGTTAAGACGAAAAATCAATTTTCAGACATTGAAATCTACAAGATTATAGGTGTTGTGCCACTTATCGTCATAAGCAAGATTACATTGTGACACATTGACGACGCCAGGAATCCAGTTCGCTTTGCTTTTCTAAATATCGTGTTAGGTTGGAGCTACAAGGAGATTTTCAAATGTATATTTCGCGTCTTAAGTCTTGCTTTACAGGCATACGTTTTTATTAACAGTAAAATGGCTGATTGCAGCATAATGATAAGCTATACATATGAGGTAATTTCAAAAAGCAGATAAATAGTTTTCTTATAAGCAAATTAATGCTTTCGACCTGTCAACTTATGTAAAGCAAATAGATTTTTTAAGTTGCCCTTTTATCATTATTTATAGTTACTAAAAATTTTAGCTCATTTGAACCGATGACCAAGGGAGCTTTTGCTGTTGTGTCGGTCCATCAGTCTACTATTTGTCACCACATTGAATTTATTCTTGCTTAAGAGAACCATTGAATAGATTGAAAGCATCGATGTAAAAAATAATCTTGATATGACTTTATTTAATACTTGATCAAGCGAATTACTATCATATTTTTTGTAAATATAGAATCATAGAGTGGAAAGGTTATGGGTGGAAGTCAACAATCGACTGAATTATCCACTGAAAAAAGCAATGGTTGAAATGATGAATGAAAATGTACTTCAAATAGACGATGAAATTACCAAATTCTGTGTATCGTCTCTATTATTAAAGATCTGTTTCATTGGTATGAAAACTTTGTCAGATTCATGGAATGCACATCCTATCCCAGGTAAGCAACACCTTAATATGCTAAAGCGAACCTACATTTACTCAAATGCAAGAGATATCATGTCAAGTAAAGATGTGCTTCATGTTTTGTGAATAATGAAAGGGTTTGAAAAAAATAGAGATTAATCAATAAATTGATTCTTTATCCTACAACAAACAGTTATTTGTGGCTCTATAACTTCAGATTTATAATGTTTTATATATACGATGTACGTATCTATGGAGTCTAGGACAATGGTCCCTCCCGGACAACTGCTTCTGGACATTTGCCCCCGATAACTGCCCCTTGAAAATTCCCCCCGCCAGGACAATTGCCCTCTATGATAATTGCCACTTGTATTTTTAATGTACATGTAGAGCTATTATATGTGAAATCGCAGTTTTGAAGACAAAGGTGACCTCTGCATGGTTGTTTCTTGCCTTTAGTGATCTTTTTTGCTGTTGTTGTGAGATACAAGTATGTTTTTCATATAACATTTTGGTTGTTCTTTCAAATTTAAAAAGAGAAAAAAATATATATTTATTTTCTCATTTTAAAATCTAGTATAATAATAACAGACATAACACATAAGCATCGTATAAGAGAAAAGACATTCCCAGGATACAACACCATTGGCAAGGTTCTTCTGGCTAACATTGATGTTGCCCTGGTAGCTTAGTTTTGGGTGACTTCTTTCTGACTCGGTGAACTCCATGATACTTGAATACTTCATTTTCAAAATCCACACATATTTATGCCAGTTCTAAGCTTTTGCTCGGCTTGTATTCAGCACAATTTTTACGCAGAATTCCTGATATTTTTTTTCTTTGAATAGCAATTTTATAAACAAGTTTGATGAGGAAAACATTTTCCAAATAAACTTTAATTAAAAGTAATTAGAAGCAATTGATTCTAGCTTGTCCAAGCTATCACAATCCTTTTGAAGTTTTATTTACAATTTAAAATACATGAACAAGTTTGATTATTTGCATCAATATCATCAAAGAAATTACTCTTAATCTATCAATAATTAATTGAATGTTTTTTGTAAATATTTTATATTTTAAAAAAGGTTTGATTACTTCTATCAATATCATCAAAGCATTTACTCTTAATTTATCAATAATTAATTAAATGGTTTTCTAAATTATTCTTTATTGGAAAAAAATATATATTTCCTTTAGTTAAAATTAATAAATTAATACATATTTTTTCATTTATATATTATAAATCATATTTATATAATAATGCTGTGCTTAGCATTGACTATGCGAAAATAGTAGCCGAGGTTGAAGACATAATTGCACAACCCGAAGAGGAGTGCACTATGTCTTCAACCGAGGCTACTATTTCGCACAGTCAATGATTAACACAACGTTATTCTTATTATTATACTGACTATCAATTTTTAAACGAATGAACTCCATTATGGTTTCGAACATTATGGAGTAGAAATTGCCAATACAGTTGCCGGTTCCGATTTGCTGAGTTGCAACAAATTCTCCGAACTATGTATGCCTTTTTTTCATGATGAAATCCTGCAATACTTTTACGGCGACTGTGGTTTGTTTTTGGTCTTCTTTGACCTAAGATTTTTCTTACGAAACGTCACAGGGCCGTTTTTGCGAACCTCGACATTTTGCAGACTGTTTTGACTGCCAAAGCAGACGGTAATGGTTTAATTTTACTTTAAATTATAGTGCAATTATTCCTATTCATAAAGCGCTTTGGTGATTCAGACAACAATCACGTTAAGCTTCGCCTATTCACGTGATCCATACTGTTGATTGACGGGCCAAATGCATACTATTTACGAAGCTGTAATGACTATTAGGAAAAGGAAAGCTTTTCTGGAAATAATTCATATTAAATCTATTTCAAAATAAAGAAGCTTTAATATAACAGAACATTCTTACAATAGGAAATAATAATAATTAATTTTGGGTTTTTGTATAAAAAGGGATAATTATCTGTGGAATTATTGTCTAAAGTAGGGGGCAGTTGTCCTGCTTCCGTATCTATGATTATCTGTTATTTCAATAAAAGTATTACACACTAAACTCATTCTTTATTTATGCAAAAGAGTTTGTAGTTACAGTTTCTGATTCCAAACAGGGAATAATGGAACATATGTATTATACTTTTATACTTAGATTTCATTTATATAAATATTAACTGAAGAAATTCTATACATTTGCTATACAAGAATTATATCTTTCATAGTAATTTTTTACTTAGGTAAAGGAAAACCAGATGAGATTGCAGCAAGTAATTCAAGAACCGCAACTGTTACAGAAGAAGTAATTCCCTGTGGAGAGGAAGCAGCACAGCTGTATTTTCTAGATACTGGATCTCATTTAACCCATCCAAGAGACTTTGCTGAAAGTCCTTTCATAAGTGAACAAGAAATTCAGGAGTGTGAAAGTGCATTTGTTGTGAGATATCCAGATCTACATCCACTACTCCATGCTTGTAATAATAATAACTTCACTCAAATAAAAGAAGCCGTTCTCTTTCTCATTGAATTATCAAGAGATATTATCGGCAACAGAAATGCATAACAGTTTCAAATAGAAATGACAATTGTAGACATAATAAGTGATTTATTTTGAAAAATTATGTATGAGGTATTCATAATCTGCGTTTATAGCTACTAAACAGTATATTAGACATATTTCTAAGACTTCAAGATATATATGTTTTAACAATGTCCATGAAACATTTTAGTGATTGTTGCCTTGATTCATACTATGACATATACATATAAAGGCAATTATGTTCTCCAGAACAAAAAGAAAACTTATTCAAAATCAAAATATATAAAACAACTGTTTATACAATGCCTTTGGTCACTTGATTTTCTGACTCAAATAACACTCTAGAATGAAAATGCAATTAAATGTTATTAAACATTTTCACATATAATTCAAAGACTTCAACAGATATTTGTTTTAACAATATCCATGAATTGTTTTGACATATACATATGAAGGCAATTATGTTCTCCAGAACAAAAAACAAAACTTATTCAAAATAAAAATGTAGGAAACAACTCTATACTCCATATAAAACGTTTTTGGTCACCTTGCTTTTATGACTCAAATAACAATCTAAAACAAAAATTTCATTAAATGTCAGGAATCAATACGCTGATACACTTCATGGTTTTTTGGTCACCTTGCTTTTATGACTCAAATAACAATCTAAAACAAATATTTCATTAAATGTCAGGAATCAATACACTGATATACTTCATGGTTTTACTCAGAAATTACTGACTGAATGGCTAGCAATCCATCATCAATTCCCACAACTGGGAAAATATTATTTTTGTTGTTTGGACTTCTGCATTTGTGACATAATTCTGAATTAGACAACCATTCTTCTACGCACACTTTACATCCAACAATAGTGTTGCAGCACTTTGAAAACATTGGCAGTTTAAGCAGATCTGAAAGTACAAAAACAGACAAAGCACAAGTAATACCAACTATTTCTCCCGTATATAATTGCTACCCTCAGTAAAATATTAGCTTACAATACTGCTTGATATTACATATTAATACGGTCTTCAACTCTTACAGCTTATCAGTTTTTGTCACACTGCATCAAAGTTATTCAATGCACATTGCACTATAGAATATTATTCAACCAAAGCTTTTCTTTTTTTAGCTAATTCCCATTGAAATCATCAAATATGATATATGTTTTTCTTTTAAAGCAATGTATGGTATTTGTTAGTAAAATCGTGCCATTAATTTGAAAAGGGGGTGTTTAACTTTTAAAAACAGGTTTGAACACCATACCTTGAAGTAATGCATCGAAATAATACGATGCATGAAGCTTTGATTTTATCAAAATGGCTACCAACAGTGCATGAAATGTTTAGAAAAAGTGGGGACATATAACACATAATCAGGACACTTGTACAGTTTCACACCAGTGTGATTTTTTTATACAAACCTTTCATATACGGCAAAGTATAACCCTGCTGACACTTTCGACAACTGCAATTTGAATCTACAAACAATTACCGTCACAATACTATATTACAACCTAACGTTTAATTAATTTTAAAATTTTGACCCTTTTTGGATTACTTGCCCCGAAAATCCCTACACAGAGGGTTTTGAATATTGCTGCTTCTTACTATTGAATCTACACCTATAATACCTATAAAATAATATATTACAACCTTCCTTTTAATCAGTTGTACAATATGACATCCTTTTAGATCACGTGGCGTCCGTCGTCGTACGTCGTCGTTGTCGTCGTCGTCGTCGTCCGGACTTAGCTTTTCACATTTCAATCTTCTCCTCTGAAACCACTGAGCCAAATTGAACCAAACTTGCCAGGAATGTGCATTGGAAGGTAATCGTTCCGATTGGATATTCACCATGACCGCCAGGGCCAATAATGTGTTTTGATTGACTCAAATTTCAAAGATCCTCTTGTCAGAAACTACCTAGCCGATGGAATTGTTTTATTTACATGATTCTTGGCAGGTTCTCTAGCAAAACTGTGTTCGTGTTGCCAATCTGAAATCTAAGATGGCCGCGGTACAAAGTTTAACATAGGACCCTATCGGAAATACCTTTGAAGATCTTGTTCTTGTTGCTATACATGTTCATAAATGTTCATTGGAAGGTCCTTTATGAAAAGGGTATTCAGGGTGCCAACCTGAAATCTAGGATGGCCGCCATCGCGGGACAGTTTTACACTGAACCCTATGGTAAGTACACTTTGTGATGGAAACAACTATAACAGTTCAAACTAAATATATACACAAATGTTCTGTGGAAGGTCCTTTACTAAAATTGTGTTCGTGCTGCCGATCTAAAATCCAAGATGGCCGCCACCCCCGGATAAATTTAACATTGGACCCTATAGGAAATACCATTGATGGTCTTCTTTGAAATGACTATGACAGTTGAAGCAAAACATATTCATAAATGTTCATTGCAAGGTCCTTTAGCAATTGTGCTTATGGTGTCATTCTGAAATCCAAGATAGCCGACACCATGGACAAAGTTTAATATTAGACCCTATGTCAAATATACTTGAAAATCTTCGTCTTGGAAACGTCTTTGACAGTTGGAGCTTAACATATACATAAATGTTCACTGGATGGTCCTTTACCAAAATTGTGTTCATGGCGCCAATCCGAAATCCAAGGTGGCTGTCACCGTGGGACAAAGTTTACCATTTGACCCTATGGAAAATACTTTCAAGATCTTCTTGGAAATGACTTTTAGTCAGTTTAGAATCAGGTGAACGATACAGGTTTTAGTTTGTATCAATTTTTACAATTTGGTCCATTTTTGTCCTTCACCGACCCCAGCCTAACATTGGAATTTTAACATCTTTCAATATCTACAGATGCTAACCAACAATTCAAAAGTACAGTAATTTGACCATTTTGGGCCCTTGCATGGGCCCCTCTACCAAATCAAAATTTCTAAATATTATTTCAGATCTACACACTAATATGCTACGTTCTATAATAAAATCAACCAAAAATGCAGAAGGATTTATGTCTCATATCATAATTATTTGACCCTATACACAAATGGGCCCCTTGCATGGACGCCTGAAGCAATTGCAAAATTTCAAAAGCTTATTGCACATCCCTAAACCAAAAAATGTAGGAGTTTCAGTAACAAGGAAAGTGAGATGGACAGACGGACACAACGACTATATCCTAAAACTGCCGTGGACTTGCCCTTTTTTCGCTCATAAGCATCATATGGAATTTCTTAAAAGCCATAATTGAACAACAGTGTACATACAATATTTACTATTTAAACACATACCTTTACAAATTAAACAAGAAAAACTGGACTTGATGGCCTCTACCTGAAGACCAGAAAATTTGATTGTGGTTTGGGTTGATACTTGTTTATGTATCATATCAATGCTCTCTTTTATAGACTTCAACTTGTTAGCAGATGAAACTAAATCTAATATTTTATCATCGATATCTTCCAATTTCCGTTTTTTCTCATCACCATCCATTACTCTAAAAACAAAAATAAGATTCCATCAAAATACACAATTTATAGCCCAGTGATTATGTTTTCTGTCAATCCATTGTAGAAACTAAGAACTGTATCATTTTGCATATCACCTGCTTCTCATGAAAATATTGAATATTTAACAAAGAATTTATTGGGAACGTTTGGTGCATGTGTCACCACACAGTGCGAAATTTACGTTGACTCTCTTTTCACAAATTTTGTGGCATATCGATTATACTGGCTTAATAATGTTAAACATGTTGCAGAATTAATGCCTGAATTCATATCGGAACCAGTAAAACGGTTTTACAAGATTTGATGTTTCTACAGATGTTGTTCTGGAATTGTGTTGTCTATTAGGTGATGACCTAGATTAAATTGTCTCTAGATAAAGGTTTCTTTTAATTTTGTTAGAATAGTTGACAGCCTACAAGCACTACCAGAAACTGTAGTTTTCGTATACAGCTCTCAGTCATTATGATAAAACAGATAAAAAATATAATGAAACTTGTATTTCAGATGAGAAAGGTATTATATTTAAGACAACATAAAATCTGAAAAAAATAAATAAACATTAACAACACTCATGGCGCCGAATTCAAATTAAAAGACTTGAGAAACAAAAAAAAATTTCTTTTCAGTAGCCAGTTAGCACTTTTGTTATGTTGGTCGCTAACGAAGGACATGTCATTAAATATGAAACTGTTTACCTACAGAGTTGCAAAGAACAATACAGAGACCAGTATCTCAAAACAAGAGACAATCGATGTAAAACAAAATAATCCGAATTAGGCGAAACACTTATTATTATATTGTCTTGAAGATCATCAATCTAACCAGAGGCTCCCAGAAGCCTGTAATCGCTCACCTGGACTACACAACATTAGATAAGACTTTTAAGGATTTTCCCATACAATTTATTTTTAAAGTAAGGTCAAATACAGCAGTAATCTACTACAGCTTGATTCTAATTGAACAAGTTCGGCTGTGATGGGCATCTTGAACCGTAGACAGACAGTTGTAATTCTAAGAGTGGACCATCCAAAGACCATATTCCACCAACGTCTTGATCCAATTAAGCAAGCTATTGAACACAAAATTTTTCAGTGAATTTACCATAGCGTCATATGTTAATCTAAGTTTGGCTTTGGCGGTCATCCTGGACGGCAGCCGAGGTCATCGGATATAATTCTGAAAGGTGACCTTCCAAAGACCAAAGAATCAAAGTTTTGTGTCAACTGAGGGAACTGCTTCCAGTCTACATGATTTTTCAGAAACTTTCTCTTAGGGTCCTATGTTTAACTAGGTTCAGTTGTGACGGCCATCTTGGATGGCAAATGGGGTGATTGGATATGAATTCTGAAAGGGTACCATCCAAGGACCATTTTACATAAGTTTTGTTCCCAATGAGTAAGCTGTTCCAGACAGTCAAGAAGATTTTTTAGAGACTTTCCAATAAGGTCCTATGTAAAACCAAGTTCGCTGTGGCGGCCATCTTGGTTGGTGGCCAGGTTCATCGGATATAATACTGAAATGGCACATCGAAGGACCATTCCACAAATTCTGCTTCCAACTGAGCAAGCGGTTGCAGCCAAGAAGATTTTTCAGTGAATTTCCCATAGGGTCCTATGTTAAACTAAGTTCTGTTGTGGCGGTCATATTGGTTGCCAAGAGGGGCACTTACTGGCCAATTAGTTTTACAGAAGATTTTTATACCCCCGTAAGGGCAGTTTGGGGTATATAGAAATCGGCCTGTCTGTCTGTCTGTCTGTCTGTCTGTCCGTCTGTCCGGACAAACATCTATATCCTTTGTTAGATCCACATGAAATTTTGTATACTCGCTCAACTTTATGTGTAAACATCTTCACAGGAAAGGTTTATTTATGTATTCCTTTTTCACAGAGTTATATCTCTGTGAACTTGTAATTTTTTAACCACATGATACTCACTGATTGTGTCCTCAACTCCTCTTACATCCTTCACCTGAATGACTCCAAAGTTGCCCTGTAGTTTATAGATGATATGTAGATGTGCGTATGGTAAGGGTTTTCTTTTTTGTCAACTTTTATAGAAGTTATGCTTCTTCATACGTAGAATTTTTTCCCCATATGACACTCATTGATTGTGTCTTCGACTCCTCTTATAGCGGTCAACTGATTAACTCGATAGTTGCCCTGTAGTTTATACATGATATGTAGATGTGCATGTGATTTTGTCAATTTTTATAGGAGTTATGCTTCTTTGTACTCAGAATTTTTCCCCACATGACACTTATTGATTGTGTCCTCGAGTTCTCTTATAGCCGTCAACTGAATGACTCCAAAGTTGCGCTGTAGTTATATATGATATGTAGATGTGCATGTTGTAAGGGTTTTTTTGTGTATTTTTCTTTTAGTTTCAGTACCCCCTCCCTGACCATTGGAGTTAGGTAGATGGGGCAGCGGGGGTATACTTAGTGAGCCCTGCTCGCAGTAATTCTAGTTGAAATTTATCCTCCCTTCTTGTATTTTTAACAACAGCAGCCATACAGGATAGACTACCAGGATGCCGGATATAATTCTAGAATGGGAACTATCCAATGACCATTCCAGCAAAGTTTGGTTTCAATCTGCATACTAGTTTCAGGGAAGAAGATTTAAACGTAAATTTTACGGATGACGGACGGAAAGTGATGGCAATAGCTCACCTGATCCTTTGGTCCAGTTTAGCTAAAAAACGAACTGATACATCCGCATTTCGCTTCGTTGTTTTAATTATCTATTTAATTCGTGTACAACAGCGTAACACATTCAAACTGATAGAAGTGTTACAAATGTAGGTCGTTCATAATGTAGTTCACAGAAAAATAAATATGACGTTTTTACCTTGTACGCTTTAGCCTCGTGTTTCGGAGTTCTGTAAAATTGTCTGCTGTAAGCGCCACAATTTTTCTTGCACTACCTTTCCAGTAGCTCAGACCTAAAATAAATGAATAATTTTAAAACATATACTACATGTATGTTATAATATATTATATTATATAATAATCCTATGTCAATATATTATAAGTTATATTCTGAACAAATACTGTGTAAAATTAATTAGCAATTGGGTATTACAAAGAAGTATATTTTCTTCCTAACATCCTTATGACTTATTGCATCCGATCAACAGAGACTGTTCAAATTCATTTATCTCGGTCTCAAAGTTTGTCTTCATCAAAATATTTGAAAACTTACAATTAAAAAACAAATACCGTCCAGAGATTAACAGAGGTTCCAATTTTACGATAATAACAAACCTTAAAATTCAGTTGTGATATTATACCAAAAGCTTAAAAACAGAATTTTGGTAAATGGTTTGCTTTGCAGTTTCATGGATATTTCAAAATTATTCAGTTTATTAAAGGACCGTTCATGGCAAATCATTCGAATCTAAAAAAATCAAAATGGTTGCCATGTTAGCAATTTGAGATATGAATGAAACGAGAAAATTTCACAAAAAGATTCTCTATCAAAATTCAATT